>QPKB01000006.1:18736484-18762134 GCA_003546025.1 Camphora micrantha | reverse complement strand
TTTTATATAATATCGGTTATAAATGGCTTGTTTATATCGATTTTTTGACCCTGAAATATAATTGTATTATATCGTTGTCTATAAACCGATATAAATATTATAATATGTTTTTTTTTAAATCAAAAAAGAATTTGCATTGCTGCATATCCTTGCAGTGCCACTGTTACACCAATTAAACTTTGCACTATAATATACAAAGTGATCATAAACTAATAACTAACATAAAGCAAGAAATGCAAGACATTCCTTAAATTTTTCTTCATAAAATAGTATCCTAATTCCAACAATTACTCTCAAATTACCAATCCCACCATCAACAACCTCCTCCATAAAATCAAAACTTCAAACACCACAAAATCCACAAATTGGAAAGCAGAAAAGTAATACAAAATAAAACAAATCAAAACGTGAAATTCCTCTGATGATCTTAGGGGCTAGGAGATAGAAGTGTACAAAGAAGTGCGCGCTCCTCCTTGATTTCCCTAATGATTCTTGGAGGAAAACACATCAGTGACCATTGATCAAAAGAAAGTACATTTTTCAACACTTTAAAGGGAAAGAACCCAAAAACTAAAGAATAATTCATTAATCTTCAGCAACCTTCCTCTCAATGAACAGATTCTGAGAGAAGGGGTGGGACTTCATCAATGTAAATGTTTTGCTCACACCGGAGGGAAAGATATATGATATATTTCAACAGTTATAAAGAAAATTCAAACAAGAAAAATATGAAATGAAGAACTATGATCAAATGTGGAGAAATTAACAACAAAATATAAGCATATACTGAAAGGAAACAACAAAGGCAACCAATTGAGCTAAGATAGAGAGATGTAGATGTCCATAAGTAAACATGCATCAAACCATGATCAAAGATGGAAAAATTTTACATTATAAAAAAAAAAAAAGAAAAGGAAATAACACATCAAATCTTAGTTATAAACAAAGCCCAAATGAAAAATTAAGTAGCCAAACAAGTTAAAGCAGAGCAATTTAGAGATTTCAATGAAAGAAAAGGTACCAACAACCAAGATGCATTAACATATGGACATGGGTAAGTGAAGAAAAATCACCAATCAAAAGGAATAGCTAAAAGCAAATGTTTGAAAGAAAACTCAGCTGAGAAATCTATATAAAATGCAGAGATGACAACAGAAAAAAAAAAAAAAAAAAGTGTGTGTGTGTGTGCTGAGAGGGGGAAAACCCACATATACAACTTCCCAACACCTGAGTGCTATCACATGTGGTGTGTGTGTGTTGGTGGGCGGCGCTGAGAGGGGCTGAAAACCCACATATACAACTTCCCAACACCTGAGTGCTATCACATGGCACCTAATTTTCAATACAACACCTCATATACAACCCAAGTCAATTTTCAGCTTTATTTTGCATCTACAGTTACCCAAACAAAACATAGCAGAGAACCCAAGTCAATGTGGACCATTGATTTGACTGTCCTTTTGAAGGATGACAATGGTCTGGTAACCCACAAAACAAACGAAATTAACCTTTATAGATACATTCTCTAAATGAAATTAGCCTTTATAGCATACCATGGCCCAACCTCAACCCTAAAAAGTAAGTCCAGTTGCCACCATCTCCTACTAAAAGGTCTGTAATTTAGGTTACAAAGCATAACACTCATTAACAATTGATTATTATAATGTAGGGTATTGTAATTAGCCTTTATAGATACATTCTCTAAACCATAATTTAGATAATTTAAGCAATGTAGCAGGTTAACCAACATGGTATACTTACATTACAGTGTCCCCGACCCATACTGAATTTATCAAAGAATGACATATCTTTGGGTTGTAAACCAATCCCACCAAACACTGCCCTGACCTCCTCCATTCCTGTCACTCCAAATCATTTTTTGAGAAGTTAAGCATTCATTCCATCAAACCCAAATTATAAACAAGCACATCCAAACGCACCGTCTTTAAATCCTCTTTGATCTTTGATGTGCCCAACGCTACAGTCTTTAAAGCCTCTTTGATCTTCATATCCAACTCCATTTTCTCGATCTTTGCATTTGTCTGAGCAATTTTCTTTTCTAACCTGCAGATCAGCGGATAATTAAACTAATAAAGGAGGCAATGATCAAGCACAAACAATGAAGAAAAACTCAGAAGCAGTGAGATTTTTATTACCTTAATCAATTATGACCTTTTAATTTCCCAACAGGTTCTCATTTTTGCAATAAAGCTTTGCCAACTTTCAAATAGTAACCATGGAGTATATATTTGGTGAGTCCTCTCTGTTCATTCAAATTTGCTTCCCACAGATGCTATTTACCCAAACAAATATCACCACAACTGGAATATATTAGCACTCAGCACCTTGCTTCCAATCACAAATACAATGGCACAACCACAAGATCTCTACAGACTACAGGGATGAAAGAGCAGTACAGCCTCCTGGGGCTTGCCAGAAACAACACTGGATCCAAGAGACACGGAACTGGAAGTGTCCCACTTAAATCTGGTTCCAGCACAGCACATCAAGTAATCTACCAACCACTATTAGACCCCAAAACAACAGGGAAAACGTCCCACATATTAAATATGTATCAACAGGGCTACATGTCGATGACCATGCAGATTGCAAACGAGACTCATCACTATTGTGATAAAGTTGCACCATGATTCATGAATAGCTCTTACAAGTAAGAGAAAAAACGAAATTGAATGCAAAAGCAAAACCAACAAAGCCTAAAAAAAAAAAAACATAACTTTCATTTTCTGGGGTGAAAGCTTTCTCTTTTAGAAAGTAGATTCTTCCATTTTTTGAAAGAACATGAATTGAAACAAAAGCGCAAAATCATATGCCCTAATTTCATTTGATTTGAATGAAAAAAAAGTATGATATTATCTGATATGATATGATATGAGGAGGAATTTTACTTTGATGAGAAGGATGAGCAGAACGGTCAATTGCTTGGAGCTCTCTTGCAGGCAAGCAGGGAAGGAGTGCTCGTTCTAGGGCAATGACGCAATCAATCATGTCGGCCTTGCTGCCTGGGGATTGCATTTGCAGCTGCTAATGCTGCTCATGTGGAGGCGATTGACCTATTTTACTAAACCACACAAATCTTAAACCCTAACACCTCCCTCTCCCTCTCTCTCCATTTTAAAAGTTGCTGATTGGAGAGGTACATGGGTTTTTTCAGAAGAAGAGAGAAAAGACATTTTAACCAATGTCTCTGCATGAAAGAGAGAGATCTCATCCCTGCACCACCTGGAATCGAGAGTTCACTTCCACGCCAGAGAGGGTTTTCGATGATGGGTTGGAGATTTTGGGATTTTCGATGATGGGTTGGAGATTTGGGGGTTTTCGAGAGAGAGGGATGAGATCTCGAGGGATGGCAGGGGAGAGACGGTGAGATGAAGGTGCTGCCGCTGCGAGGAAGATGGAGAGAGTGGTGGGCAGTGGCGTCTGAGGAAGATGCCGAAGCTGCTGCGAGGGGACTGGGAGTGGACGGAGGCGGCGGTGACGAGAGACGATGGAGATGAGAGGAGATGAGATTCACGCGGAGGGAAAGAAAGAAATGAGTGAGGGATAAGAGGGAAAAGGGGAGGGCAGAGCGCGGGAGGGGAAAAAAACAGTGGGAAGCCTTAAATTCTAGTAGCGGATTGAGAATTCGGTTTGGGGCCATGGGGTTTTGGGCTCAGTTTTAACAATCCCGGCGCAAATAGTTTGCCGGCAAAAATGTTTTTAAACATATATTGAGAAAAAATTTTGCCCGGCGAAATTAGTGCGCCGGCAGAAGAAAAATACTTTAGCGGGTGAAATTTGCGGTAAAACATTCACCTTTGCCGGCAAAAAAAATAAATCGCCGGGGAAAATAAGACTTTTGCCGGCGAAAAAAATAAAACGCCGGAAAAAATAGTACCTTTGCCGGCGAAAATTTGTCGCCAGGAAAACTCTGTCTTTTCCCGGCGAAACAAGCTTTTTTGCCGGTAAAAGCTATATTTTCCCCGGCGTTTAATGATTTCGCCGGGAAAAAACGCCGGCAATAATGCAAATTGTTGTAGTGCTAGATTTCTTGTAGTGTGTAAATTAAAGGCTAACAGAGCAGATGAGTTTAAAACGATATTAAAAACTCTAAAATATTATATCGGTTTAAATATTTGTGATATAAAATGGTTACCTTAATATATCGGTTTAAGTCCACCCGATATCTGAAAGTAGCAACCGATATTACAAAACTTAAACTGATATAAGATATTTTGGAGCAGCATATTATATCGGTTTTACTAATAACCGATATTAAGGGATTTTAAAAACCGATATAAAATCATTGTTTTTTAGTAGTGATGGTGCTCCCACAAGATCTTCACCCGACGCATCGTCCGGAGACGCAACACTTGCTCCTTGACGTCAATCACACGCAAAGGCTTCTCATCGCAAGTCGCATCTGTTCAGACCTCCAAGAGCTCATGGACATGTGACGGGTCCGCAACATATCTCCTCAACATGGATAGGTAAAGCACATCATGCATTGTTACAGGATTTGGAGGTAACCTCAACTTGTAGGCTAGGTCTCTGACTCTGTTACAAATCTCGAACGGACTACTGTAATGATATGACAACTTGTCTCTTGTCAAAACTGAATGGTGCTCTTCACAAATCCGCTGCACAACTCTGATACAAGATTCATTGGTTATCTTCATAGCTCTTCGGCTAACTCTGGGCTGTCTTCCACCTGTCATGTACAAGTTTGACTTTAGCGCTGGTTCCACCAATGATCATCTGCCCATGAAACTTTTACAAACTTCTTCCCTACACCCAAATGTCTTGCAACTCCTATGGTAAAGAGCCTCAAACGATGTCATCCCTATAACACCCCGACCCACCTTAATTCCGATTTAGAGTTAATTAACTTAGATTGGTAGCTTGATGGATGTTTTGAATGTAATTGGGCTTGATTATGTAGAATTGAGTTGGGTTGACCTTTGACTAGGTAGAAGTATGACTATTTGGAGTGATTTTGGTTTTTTGTGTGAATTTAGTTTTCTATGGGTTTTTTAGTGCATTGCATAGAGCATAGAATGAGCTTTAATTCTTATGTTTTGACCCAATGGGATTCGGATCCATCTTGACCATTTTCAGCCCATTTCCCTGCATATGCCCCTTCTTGAAAATTCTGTGAACCACTTGGGTTTGCATTCACAACTCATGAAGAATCCCGTTTAAACACTACACCAATGATTTTCTTCCTCTCTTTCTTCATTTCCAGCTGAATCTCCTCTTCTCTACCCCTCTACTACTTCATCTCTTCACCAAATTTTCTCAAGATTAAATGGTTAGTGACCTTGCATGTTAGATTTGGGGACTCTATCATCATCCTCGTCTTCTTATTCATCTTCTCCCTCATTCCATTTCATTTCATCATTTTAGGTTGCTTCTTGATCTTATATTTTGGGGATTTTTACTTTGGAGAGCTTGGCTTTGCTAGGAGGGATTGATTTGGTGTAGGATTTAAATTTTAGCACCAAGGCAACTTAAACTAATATGATTGCATGCATGCTTCTTCAATTGATTCTATAAATAGGTTCACATACCGTTGGAAAGCTCTTGAAGTGTAGAATTTAATGATCCTACATATATTTGATTTGAAATTTGGGGAATAAGTGGATATTGGATTTTATCTTAAACTATGGCAATCGGATGGTACCAAAAGCCAAATGTTAAACCATAGCATGTTTAGATCAATTGGCCTGATGGTAGGAACTTAAGGATGGATACCTTGAACTTTTTTATCATGACCACTGGACTTGTATATTATGTGGATGAGGTTTGAGCAACCCTGCACCCACAAGGGACCTTGTGTTATTCGAAATTGAGAACCGAACCAAATGTATTATACTAAGGGATTCGGTGCCCAAATTAAGTAACACCAAGGATTCTTTTGTAGGCCACCACACCGGAATCCTTAGTACTATACCGAGTTGGATGGTAAAGACCCCAAGCGTTCCCAAGACCGTAGGATTGGCTTGTTTTATATCTTCATTCCGTATATGATCTATGTACATGCATTGCATTCCGTTTCTAGTACTCTCGTATGACTTGATCATTCTTATGTTTAGTTATGTATATCTTGTTTATGTACATATTTATATTATGCCTGTTTTCACTTATGATCAGTTACATCTTGATAAGTTCTGAATTATGTACCATGATATGATTTGTTTTGTTTATGTTCTGTTAATTTGTACTTTTATTCCGCGAGTCGGCACCACTTGGCTTCGACCCTATCTAAGCTGGACCCGGCTAAGTGTGGGTTTAGTATATATTTTTGGCCCTCTGCAAATGTGATTATATTCTGAGGCTTGACCGGCACCCTAGGTCCACAATGGGGGTTTTGGGCCCTCTAACTCATAGTGGCACCATTCTGTTTTGTTTTGTTTCTTCTCTCATTTTACATTCATGTTTACATGGTTAATTTGAGAGAATATATCTAATGTGGATGTGCCATTTAGTTTTGTTATTGTGTATACCTGTAAATTATGATTCGTATGTCTCATGCTTATTTATGCTCATATTTGCCTAGTAATTATGCTTTGACCTCTTGCGATTTATATCTGTCTAACAATTCATTTGTCACATGTTATATGATTTATATCTGTTTACCTTGCTTAGCTTAGTCTAATGGTGCTACACTTAGCGTTACAGGTGAGTACCTCGATGCCACCGACCCGAAGATCCACGGGAGGAGGAATCTCCCCGTCACGTAGCTGAATGGACTTCTAATGATGTCTTCTAGACAACCCACTGAGAATGGAATCAAAATTGCCCATGGACCGTGGCTTGGATTGCCATATCTTTTGTTATAGTTTATAAACTTGTTTAGACTATGGCTTGTAAACCTCAACTTAACTTCTTTCTCTTTCTATCTCTTGAACTTAAACTTGAACCTTAAATCTATGCTCACGAACCTTATGTTCTATATCTTGATGCATTTGATATTGTTGGATTACGATTTGATATCTATTTGACAGAAATTACACAAGTGGAAATACAGGTAAATAGAAAATTTGAAACCTCACACGTGAAATCCTGTGGGTGAATTCCGTTCGTGGGGACAAGGGTCAACGAGTTTGACTCAAATCCCCATGCGGGCATTTGTCGCGCCTTGAGATGGGTGCAGTCTCGGGCTCGGGGCATGACAATCCCTGTACTTGTGTCAAAACTGTCCCTGCCAGACACCATAGACATCAAAATACTAATAACACTCCTGAA
This sequence comes from Camphora micrantha, assembly GCA_003546025.1. Taxonomy (NCBI): domain Eukaryota; kingdom Viridiplantae; phylum Streptophyta; class Magnoliopsida; order Laurales; family Lauraceae; genus Camphora; species Camphora micrantha. The sequence continues at coordinate 18,754,886 of QPKB01000006.1, read as the reverse complement.
ATCCAGACTACCTGCAATTCTATCACGAACTCCAACCAAATCGGGATTCGAAAACTGGTTGTCCTTAGATGTGCTGAATCGACAATGGCTCAAATTTTGACATAACAACCAACATCACCCTGTCACTGACAAACACGCTCTCAACATCTCAAACTAAGAACTCACTCACCACATAGGCAAACTAATGGAATTGACTAACAACTCAACGCGTCAACCACTTATACAAGTCCTACCGCGAGAAAAATGGTACTGCAAACTCCTATGATCGAAATGAACCTCAAAACTCTCTCCAAGTAGATATCGGCTCCAAAGTTCCAGGGCTATAAACTACTACTGCTAACTCCAAATCTTGTGGCATAGTTCCTCCCATGGTCTCTCAACTTTCTAGACCGATAAACTCCTACCTCCCGTTCTAAAACCAAACACATGCTAGCCTAACCTTCGAAGCATTGGTATAAATCACAAATCCTCTGCTCTTAGTCGGTAAGGTCAACACTGGGGTTGTAGTAAGCTTCTCCTTAAAAAAAAGCTAAAAATTATCTTCGCACCCTTCGTACGAAGGTACATTCTTCTTGGTTAATGGAACTAAGATCTTAAAAAATCCTCCAGCAAATCTTCTATAATAATATACCGAACCTAGGAAACTCATGATCTTTGTAGCATACATTGGGCTCTGCCAATTCACTACGGCCTCTAGCTAATTAGATGAATCAAATGTCAAACCATCCTATACGGGGCTCTAGAGATTGGGACTATCCCATCAACTTTATGGAGAAGCCTAGCTCCCTATTAGGCGGCAATCTTGTCAATTCCTACAGAAATGTCCAGAAACTCATGGGCTACTAGGATTCCTTCTATCTTCATAGTTGCTTGTCCTTAGAAATCAAAGCTGTGGAACTCCAACAACTGTTACGGGCTAGCTAGCCTCTCTACCTTAAGGGCCGAAACTATGCGGGTATCCTAACTCTTCCTTGGATCCTCAAATCTAACACTTGCACTAGCCTCATCTATCGAAAAATCACCGTCTTATGAAAACAACCATACAATCACGACACTTCGCCAATAATCCATCCCTAGGATAGCAACAAAATTGTGCATTACCAAAACTATCAAACTTGCATTGATCACAAATCTCCGTGGTTCGAACCTTACACTTTGGGAAGAAACATCCCACACACTACCTACCAACCTACCAGAGTAGTCAACGAAAGAACAACCCGCAACTGCTTGAGTCTACCTCCGATAATAATAACAAAGTGTGGTGCAATGATAGAGTGTGTGAGCCCATAATCAAACAAATCGCTAGTATCGTGGTCACAAACTACGATCTTACCTTCTACCATGATGCATGTCGCCTTAGCCTCGTCATAAGCCAGTGCATACACGCGCCTTGACATCTGTTGAACTGGCCCTTGCTGAGCTGGCTCTTGTTGTTGTGGTCTCTGTTGTCCCCGTACTACAAGCAATGCCTGGCGGAGAGGCAGGACCTGAATAGGACTAACACTAGCGTCCTGACATTGATTCGGGCAGTCCTTCGTGGTGGCATTTTCAATGAGACAATTGGGTTAGCACAAAAAAATAAACAAACCTAGGAAAACCCAAATAAATAATTAGTACACCCAACGTCTTATCATGTCCTCACATCGTGTCCTAGAGTTCTAAGTCTTTTAAACTCTTAGAACAATTCACGCTCTGATACCAACTTCATATGTCATGCCCGGATCCTGAGATTTCACCCATCCGGGGGCGCGATGTATACTCGCGTGGGGATTCGAGCCAAACTCGCAGAAGATATGTCCCCACAAATGGGATTCCCATAGGATTTCACGTGTGTGGTCATAAATCCAACACATTAGGGGTACCTTTCAATTTCATATGAACTTGTATAATTAACCAAAAGGCATCCCTTTTTATTCACCAACCATATCATATTTCAATCATAATCAAGAGCATAAACAGTCCATAGAGTGAATGCTTAAGTTCAAGTTAAGGTTAAAGAAAAGAGTAGCGGAAGCTAGGTATTAATTAAGGCTTACAACACCAAAGAAAGAGAAAATCTGAAACACCTAATCATCATGACCATCCAGGTCATAAGTCTCTAAGGTTAAGTGACATCCACGAATGCTCAACGCAAGTGGATTCTACTGGAAATCATCAGAAGTTCACTCAGCTAATTACTGGGGAGTTTTTTGTTCCTCCTCAGCAACCGTGGCAATGGCATCGAGGTTCTCACCTGTAATGCCAAGTGTAGCACCATTAGACTAGGCTAAGCAAGATAAACAGAATATATAATATAACATGTGGCAAATGAGTAACTGGATAGATATAGATTATAAGAGGTCAAAGTGTGTACACTAGGCAAGTCTATGCATGAATAAGCATGAGATATACGAATAATAAATGACAGACACACATAAATAACAAAACTAGATGGCACATCCACATTAGCTATATTCTCCTACATTAACCATGTAAACATGAATATAAAGTGAGAGTAGAAAACAGAACATAATAGAACAAAACAGGGTGGTGCCACTAGGAGACAGAGGGCCCGAAACTCTCCATCGTGGACCTAGGGTGCCGGTTAAACCTCGGAATATAATCCCATCTGTAAAGGGCCAGAATTATAACTAAACGCACAGTTAGCCGGGTCCGACTTCGATAGGGTTGAAGCCAAGTGGTGCCGACTCGTGGAATGAAGTGTACAAAAATAACATAACATATTACATAAACAGATCATATCATGTGGTATATAATCAGAACTTACCATAAGTATAACTAAGCAGAATAGGATATAATATAAACAGGTGCATAAACAAGATGTACATAACTAAATAGAAGTATGATCAAGTCATACGAGAATACTGGAAACGGAATGCAATGATTGTACATAAATCAAAACGGAATCAAGATATGAATCAAGCTAAGCCTACGGTCTTGGAACTCTCGTGGTCTTCACCGTCCAACTCGGTGGACAAAGTTCAGCTTCTCAATCAGATCGGCTTTATTCAGGGTAGGCCCCCCCTGTCTCCACCTACCCAGCATCCGGATCTCTTTTCAGCTCCCTACAACCTTTCCTCCCATAACCCTTCTCCTCTGCTGGCCCCCTCTCCAGCTAATTCCAGCCACCAACCCTCTTCTATTCCTCCCCTTTCCACCTCAGCTCCCTGTCCCCTTTCAAACCCTATCCCTTCTCCTCTGGCAGCACCCTCCCCAACTTATCCCCAAACACCTGACCTCTAATACCCCCCTTCCCCTTTTCCTCCTCCTCCCCAACCCACTTTAATCCTCTTATCCCATCTACCCCCCCTCCACCCCTTTTCCCAGCCAACTCCCCTTCCTTGTCTCCAACCTCTCTCGCTCCCTAGGGGCACGACCAGCTTATTCTTACTCATAACCACCTGCAGTATCTTCTCCACAACCCTTCTGGTATCCCCTCTTTGGCTCCCTCCCCCACCCCCCATAAAACCTACGCCAGTTGCCTCGGCCTCTCAGTCTTTTCTCCCCCTCCCGCCATCCCCCCTCCGATATTGCTCGATGGTAAACTCACCATTAGGATCCCTCTTCAGATGGTAAATTCCAGCAAACTATCTTTCTCTCACTCAGCTATAGGGAAATTCGTTGGCAGAAGGCCTTCGCTTGAAGCTTTGGAAAAATAGGGGATGTCCTCGTGGCGCCTGTCCAGGCCATGTCTGATCTCCCTAGCAGAAAAAGGTAACTTCATTTTCAGATTCCACTCTAAAGAGGATAGGGAAGCTCTGGTAGGATCTAGTCCCCTTCTAATGGAAGGAAAAAAGCTCCTCCTACGACCCTGGTCGCCAGGTCAAGACGAATCAGCTTGGCCATTGGAAGCCCCGGTTTGGATCAGGCTCAGAGGTATCCCCTTCCACTGTTGGAGTAGAGACATTCTTCTATCGATCACGGCCTCAATTGGGAAGCCTCTCCGTCTTGATGATCTCACTGGCAAACAGAGGATTCTCTCCTTTGCCAGAATTCAGGTTCTTTAGAATGTGGCTAGCTCCTCTCCGAGGTCCCTCACGGTGGAATTAGAAGGAGAAGATACAGTTGAAGTGGAAGTCCAGTATGAATCTATTCCATGCTCTGAGTGTCTCTCGGCCGGCCACCTATCCACTAAGTGTCCCTTCAATATGAAACCTGGTTTCCTGAAGACCCCTGCTCAAAATCCTGTCCTGATTGCTCCAACAGCTTCAGAAGACTCCAGATTAGAGGATGCAGCCACTCACCTCGTCTCCCATGTCATAGCTGACTCAGGCTCAGAAGAGGACCTTCAGGACCAACACAAAAAGCAGGGTTTCCAACCCTCTCAGAAACCTTTCGATAACATCAGCTATCGCCCCCTCCCCCCCCCCCCCCCCACACAACGACTATCTCCCCATCAACAGCAATCCCCCCCCCCCCCACCATAACCTCAGCCTCTTCGCCCTCTCACTTTGGACCGCTTCCCTTCTCCCTTTGCCTCTATCTGAGCCAATAGCCTATGCCTTCCTTTCCTATAACAACATGGTTACAGAGCATCCTCCCAATTCCTCCCATGGTCCCCTCCCCTCAGACAACCCTCTCTCAACTCTCCCCTCGAATGTTGTTTTTGAGATCCTAGACAGAATTCCGGCCCCTACCTTGGACTGCTCTAACATCTTCTCCATCTTAGAGAATTGCTCTTTAGCAGACCCTACCCTTTCCACTTAAAACCTCAAAAGATTGAAAGTTGCTCCTCCTAAAGTGAAGAGGATCATCCCTGAATAGGTTTTAGTCTTGGCCCCAAATACCATCTCCTCCTCTTCTCCTCCCTCAACCTCTCTTCCTATAACTTGAAAGTCCGGGGATCCGAACCCTAGAGGGGGGGTGAATAGGGTGAGCTTCATTTATGACCAATTTTAACCAATTTTAACAAACAACTAGTCACAAGTGGTGATTACAAATAAAATGCAGAAGCTTAATAAAAACAATCACCACAAAGCAAGCACCATCACACAAGGATTTATAGTGGTTCGGCCTCAATGCCTACATCCACTACCGGCTTGTGATCCAACACCCCACCGGATTTCCACTATTTATGCTTTTCAATAGGCTAAGCAATAACCTTTACAATATGCTTTCCAAGGCTTAGCAATAACCTCTACAATGATGTTTTTCAAGGCTTAACATCAACCTATACATTATGCTTTTATAGGCTAAGCGATAACCTCTTCAACCACAAGGTTGGTTATCTCTCTAAGTAGTGTCTAACATACACTTGATGGAGATACAATTAAGCTCATTACATTTGCCTCTAAAATAGGCGGATATGAAAATGAAAATCTAATACACACACACACTATGAATGCAAAGATGAAAGCACATGATGTGTGTGTGTGTGATGTCCTCAATCATTTTGAAAATGAAAGCTCATAAATGTATGCCAAAGGCTTTTAAAAGATTTAGCTCATAAAAACATTTATGATTGAGGAAAGAATGCAAGTCACATGTTAAAAGTAACAACTTGTTAATGATATCAAAGATTCACAAGTTGTATGAAATTAATTAGCTCTAAACATGTGATGCATAAGGATTTCAATCAATTTAACAATGTAGCTTAATATATGTATGCTTTAAAGCATTTGAAAGTGTAAAGCACAAAAATAGATTTGATTGAAATCAAGGGACAAATTACATGTACTTAAAATACAACTTGAAAATGATATACCTATCAAAGCTAAGCAAGTTGTGAAACTTTTAAAACAAAAGTACATGTGAAGTTGTTGAATCCAAAACATAAGATATATTTGAAAGTGATTTTCTTATGATGAAAAACAACAACCAAAGATTCAACCAAGTATATGAATCATGTTACATACAATTTCAAAGATTCTTTCATTAACATGATCTACTTAAATTTACCAAATAAAGTAGTACTTGGATTGAATCAAATGGTGATGCATCCAAAGCAATAAATCAATTCAAAACATAAAATATGTTAAGGACACAACAAATCATAGTTTATCATGCTAGAGAAGATTTACCAATAATTAAAGCTAAACATGAAAACATATGATTTGTGTGGTTGTTAAATCCAAAACATAAGATAGATTTGAAAGTGATTTTCTTATGATGGAAAACAACAACCAAAGATTCAACCAAGTATATGGATCATGTTACATATAATTTCAAATATTTTTCCATTAACATGATCTACTTAGATTTACCAATTCAAGTACTACTTGGATTGAATCTCAAAGTGTTGCATCCAAAACAATAGATCAATTCAAAACATAAAACATGTTAAGGATACAATCAATCATAGTTTATCATGCTAGACAAGATTTACCAATAAATAAAACAAAGCATGAAAACATATGATTAGGAAAAGTAAAGCTTACTTAATGATTTAACTCCATGAAACCAAGCTTTAGCTTTCCAAATGTCCCTTAGCCTTCCTTAGCTCATTCCCCTTTGTTTGGCCTCAAAACATCTCAAGGAGGGCCTCTTTGTTCCTCAAAATTTCTTTGGAAATGAGCTTTTATTTATATCAAAAAATGCCCAACGGCTAGTCCCCGGTCGACCTGGTACACTGCCCGGTCGACCGGCCTTCAACGGTCAAAAAACTGACCGTTTGAAAGAGAGCCTAACGGCTCTTTCCCGGTCGACCGCGTAGTGTGGCCGGTCGACCGGGTCCATAGGCGCTGGTCGACCAGCCACACAGTGCGGTCGACCAGCCACACAGTGCGGTCGACCCGAGCCTGGGACCAACTTCCCTCAAATTGCATATTTTTGCATATTTCAAAGTTTTTCTTGAGGGAACTTTTTGGGCCATTAAATCAAGCTTGGAAACATGTTTAAATCATTCTAAGAGTTTTAAAAACATGAAACCTAAAAAGCCTAAGATGATTTGAATGTTTTAAAATCAAAGGCTAGCTTGATTCATAAAATTCCTTCTCAAAACAAATTGCATCCAAGTTTAAAATCAAAACATGCATGAACCAAGATTTTTACAAGTCTTAAAAACAATGCATGTATAAAACAAGATTTCAAGATTTCTCAAATCAATGCATATGTGTGCAAATCAAATGATGCTTGAATGATAATGCATCCATCAAATTGCAAATACAAAATCCCTAACATAACTGATTCCAATAGTGAAATCTCCCAAGTGGTTGACCTCTCCCTTTTCAAATTGAAAGCTAGGCGGAAACCTAAAGGCAAAGGCAAAGGCAAAGGCAAAGCTCTTCCCTCCTTAGGTCCTCAGTCCACTGGCCTTCCCCCCAAACTAGTCACTTAATGGTTAAAATTATTTTACTGGAACTGCAGGGGCATATGTAACATCCCAACAAAAATAATGGTTTCCCATCTTTTAGCTGTCCATTCCCCTGATATCCTCTTCCTCTCTGAGCCAAAGTCTTCTTTGGATTCCTTTTCCAAGGGGGCTTCTCCCTTTGGCCTCTCCCCTTCCTTCTCCAACACGGAAAATTCTCTATGGTGCCTTTGTAATCAAAATTCCAAATTTGACTTCACTTTTCTAGACCAATCATCCCAGCACATATCCATTTCCATCTCATCCTCCTCCTCTCCTCCTTCTAGTACTATTACAGGAGTCTAAGGATCTACTGATTACAGGCTAAGGAGAAACCTCTAGGATTATCTGGTAAATAGCTCTATCTCCCTTTAGCCTTGGTATGTGAAAGGAGATTTTAATGCTATCCTTCTAGCTAAATAAAAGCTCAGTTTTCGTCCTCTCTCCTCTGCTTCGGTCAAGGACTTCACTAAGATGGCCGGGTCTGTAGGTTTAAAAGATCTGGGATACAGAGGCAACTGTTTCACTTGGGCTAATAACAAACAAAGTCAAGCTTTTGTGGCAGCTAGGCTAGATAGAGCTTTTTCAAATTCTTCTTGGCTTGATATCTTTGTGGATCCAATGGTCAATCACATCTCCAGAATCTCCTCTGATCACAACCCCACTTTTCCTCTCCCACAGGCAAAGCCTTTCTTTCAAAAATAGGCCTTTCAGATTTGAAGAAAAGTGGCTCCCTCATGACTCTTTTTCTAAGGTTGTAGTGGACAGTTGGGCTGCCCCTGCGTTGGTTCTCCCCAGTTCATCTTGGCTTCCAAACTAAAGTTTCTTAAGCTCAATCTAAAGATTTGGAGTAAAGAAGTCTTTAGCCACTTCAAGAATCATATAGCTAAGACCGAGTCCCAAGTTCTGGCTAAGGAAGTTGCTTTTGAAGCTCAGCCTAGTGATTCCCTTCTCAGGGATTTGAATCAAGGCAAAGCCTCCCTTCACAATTGGCTTAACGCAGAATCCACTCACTGGAAGTAGAGGGCCAAGGTGAAGTGGCTCTAAGATAGGGATAGAAACACTAAATTTTTCCATCTCTCTACCAAGGCCAAAGGTATCTACAACAACATCGAGAAGATCTCGGTCGACGGGACTCTTTTGGAGGATGGTATCCAGATAAAAGAGGAGGCAGCCACTTTCTTTTCTAAGCTTTTCCAAGCTGATTCTATTATTCCTGGTGGAGATCTTTTCCTCTTGGCCGGCCCTTCTGTCTCTGAGGCCCAAAACCAGTTTCTTGTTGCTGTCCCTTCTCAGGCGGATATTAGAAAGGTAGTTTTCCACCTCAAGAAGAGTAGCTCCCGGGGCTGGATGGTTTCTCTGGAGTCTTTTTTACTAGTTGTTGGCACATAGTGAACAAAGAAGTCACTGAGGTTATCACCCACTTCTTCCATTCAGGCCGTTTGCTAAGAGAAACTAACACCTTCTTCATATCCCTTATCCCTAAGGTATCATCGCCAGATTCCCTCTCTGATTTCAGGCCTATCAGCCTCCTGAATTTTATTTACAAAATCTCCTCCAAGATTTTAGCTTCAAGGCTGTCATCCATCCTTCCTCTTCTCATCTCCCACAGCCAATCGGCTTTTGTTAATGGAAGGTCCTACCATCATAATGTGGCCTTAGCCCATGGTTTTTATCCAAAAGCTTAATTCGAAGATTAGTGGTGGATCAGTGTGTTTAAAGTTGGATATCTCCAAAGCCTTTGACAAGCTCCAATGGAACCTCCTTTTCAGAGCTCTCAAGTTCTTCAATTTTTCTTCTGCTTGGATCAATCTGATCAGGGAGATGATCTGTACTAATAGAGGCTCAGTGTTAATTAACAACGGTCCCAGTGGTTTCTTGTCCTCTTCTTGTGGTTTGCGCCAAGGGAACCCTCTTTCACCCTATTTGTTCATTGCAGAGGAGGTTCTTAATCTCCACATTGAGCAGCTAAGGTCTTCTAGGAAAATAGTGCAAATCTCTCATGTGCCTTCCACTCCCTGTCATCTGCTCTACGCCGGTGATATCCTGCTGTTCCTCAAAGCTTTCAAGCCTGGGCCGAGACATATCAAAGAGCTGCTCTCTAAGTATCAAGCTTCTTCCGACCAATGCTTTAACCTCTTGAAGAGTAACCTCTATGTGGGAAAATTCTCAGGTAGTAGAGCCCAGATGATTTCTGAGCTGCTCCCTATCACCAGCCTCTCTTCCTGCTGTTTATCTTAGAGTCCCTCTCTTCTTCGAAGCCTCAAGACATTTCCATTTCAATCAAGTTCTGGACTCTATTTGGGCTAGGCTTGACGGCTGGAAGGCCAAATGTCTTTGCTTTGCAAGGAGGTTGACTATGGTTAAGCATGTGCTCTCCTCTATTCTCCTTCACATCTTCCTTGTTCTTCCCCTCCCTAGTAAAACATGTCTGCAGATTGAAAGACTAATGAGAAACTTTTTGTGGTCCTCTAGTCCTAATAAAAAGCGGAGTAATATGGTGAATTGGGAAAAGGTTTGTGTGCCCGAAGTAGAGGGAGGGCTAGGCCTTCAAAGGGTGAAGGAGTTCAATGATGCCTGCTTGTTGAAGCTGGGTAGGTCTGCAACAACTTCTGATTCCCTCTGGGCTACCTGGTTCAGAGGTAGATATTTCAGGCTCTCTCCTATTTGGTCCTTTGGTAACACTAAGGCAAGCTCCTGCATTTGGAAAACAATCAGATCCCTAGCCTATTTACTTCAGCTTGGTAGTATGTGGGTTATAGGGAATGGCCACTCTATCCAGCTTTGGCTAGACAGCTGGATCGGCCATGACCCTATTGCTCAAAGATTCCCCCTCCTCCTCTTCTCTGAGAGTGACCGGGTGGCTGATAACATTTAAGGTTACTCTTGGTCCATCCCAGCATCTATTCCAACAGAGGTGCAGGGCTTCCTCCTTCAGTCAGACACATGAGGACCAGACTCCATTTACCTTAAAACCCTACAACGGGACAAGGCATCAGTAAACCTTTTTTAATTCATTTATTTTTGAGTTCATCATATTTTCTTCGAGGAATTTTAATTATTTCATTTTAATATGATTTATACAAAAGAATTATCATTTTAGAATTTCTATAGATTTGTAATATTTTTATGCTTTGTAATTCTATGGTTTTCATAGATTGCAGGTTTCTTTTTTCCCCTTTTTTGTTTCAACTTTTGGGTATTGGGTTCTCCTTGGTTTTTTTTTTTTTTTTTCTCTTTTAAATCACTTTTTATCATGGGATTTTCTGTGAATTCTCATTTTTTTGTTGTATTTTTTTATTTTTTTTAATGCTTATCATTATGAGTTAATTATTTATTTTACTTCCATTTGATTCTTTAAGTTCTCTTTGTGAAATCTTTCTATGGGTTTTTCTTATTTCTTTTGTGGCTTCAGATTTCCATCTTTGAGTATTAGATTATCATAAATTGGTTTCGTTCTTCTAAATTTCTTTTATCATTGTATTGGCTATTGATCTTTATTTATATATATTTGAGGATTTTATTGAAAAAATTTTGAAATATAGCCATATATCCCGAAAGGTCCTCGTAATTTGTGTAACACTAATGAGGTCGTTTCGCCAATTTTTTATATTTTTTTATATTTTTTTATGAGTGACGATAGGGTCACCATGGGCGACGCATGGGCGAAGCTAGCATCGCTCGTCACACCTTTTTCTTCCCTTTTTTCCTTTTCCTTTCTTTCTCGTCTTCATCCTCCTCTCTCTCTTTCTCCCCACTTGCAATCACCCTGCAGCCCCGCCACCATGGCATGCACCCATAATGCTCGATTTTGGGTTCCACGCCATGCACACAACTCATTGATTTAAAGTATAGGCGTCCCTCGTCTACCAATAATCCTGTACTACATGCATTAAGCAACGCAACGAATGTGACATGATCAGGTGCTACGTTTGTGAGTTTCATTTGTTCAAAAAGATTAATTGCTTCCTTGGATAGCCCATGCATGGCAAGCCCACCAATCATGGCATTCCAAGGCCAGACATTTTGAGTGGGCTCATCAAAGAAAATCTTTGATGCAAATTTTATCTCTCCACATTTAGCATACATATATATGAGGTTGGCAAGTAATCGCTCATTTATCATGATCCCAGCCCTCTCTATGTAGACATGAATCCATCTCCCTTGATCCAAAGCTACTAGATTAGCGTATGCTGCAAGAGAAAGAAAGAAAGGAAAAGAAAGAGGAGGAGGAAGAAGAGAAAAAAAGGAAAAGAAAAGAAGGGAAGAAGAAGGAGTGACGAGCGACGCTAGCGTCGCCCATGGTGATGCTATCGTCCCTCATAAATAAGTATAAAAATATAAAAAATTAGCGAAAGGACCTCATTAGTACTACACAAATTGCGAGGACCTTTCGGGGTATATGGCTATATTTTAGAATTTTTTCAGTAAAATCCTCTATATATTTTTATAGCCTTTTAAATAAAATTTATTTCATTATATTGTGTATTTCTTTTATTATAATTTCTCACTTATTAAGGGTTTTTAGTTTTTTTTTTATGATGGTTTTTCATGAATTTGTGGGTTCTTTTGTCTTTGCCCTTTTGTGCTCCATTTTTGAGGTTTTTTTTTCTCATGAGTGTTTGATTCTTTTAAATTGCTTATGTTATTGAGTTGATTATGGATTTTCATTTTTATGTTTTATTTATATGTGTCTTTCAAATTTCATTAGATTTTTTGTTTGTTTTGATTTTATTTTTTAGTTTTCTTGATCATTAATCTTCAATTTTCATGGGCTTGTGTTTTTTTTTTTTTTAAATTATATGATATTAGGTATTGAATTCTTTTGTTCTTACTTTTCTTTTCTCTCTCTCTCTCAGATTAAAACATTTTGCATTTAATTTTAAAGAAACTGGTCATAAAGTTTTTCTTTTATAAATTTTAATATTATAATTATTTTGCGTTTTTCTGGTCCATGTATGGTAATAACAAGATTATTCATTGATAAAACTTACATAAAACCTCTAATAAACAAACAATCCAATTTTATCTCTAACCAAACCACTAAAAATACAAACCCGAACTCGACCTTCTTTTTCTATACATCAGAGGCCCTTTTTCTTTTTACCTCTTTTCTTTTTATTAGCTATAGACCTTATTAGATTCAATTCAAACCAAATATTCAATATTCAAAAACCAGGAAAAACAAAAGAAGTTAACTAGTCCGGATGTTTACAGTCAGATTCAGGACCAGACTCCATTTACCTTAAACCCTACAACGGGACAAGGCATAGTCAAACAGTCTCCTGAAACAAAACAGCAGCTTCCTAAACTCCACCAGCACCTAGCACAAGTTACACAACCGCTATATATACAACAACAAACTCCACCTTTCCTTCACACCTCATACTTCCATCTCCTTTAGTACTCTACAGGAAGATCCTCTCTCTCTCTCTCTCTCTCTCTCTCTCTCTCTCTCTCAAGACTGAGATATGGGTTCTTTCAGAAGAAACCTTTTGCCTTTAATATCCATTCTGTTCATCGTCTTGATCTCGACTCGTCCTTATCTCTCTATGGCTAGGACTTTAGGTGGAGAGTCGGGATTGAAGAAAGAAATCCCCATGTTTCAGTCTCTGCAGCAAGGCAATCCTCCCTGTAGTTCGAATGGCTCATCTGCACCAGGACCTGGTGGGCACTGTCCAACACCCCCAAAGCACAGGCCTCTGCTTCTGAGGAGGCTTACAGCCAAGACAAGATTCAGGGTTAGATGAGAGATTGGTGCAAGGACCCAAGACCAATAACACTCACACCTGAAAATGTGAAAAGTTTGTTAAAAGAATAAGTGTTTCATACATGCAAGTAGTGTCGGTTAAAACAATAAGCACTTCATAATCCATATATACATGCAAATGGAAGTGGATGTGTCTCCTGATTCTAAATCGTTTCTTGTAGTCTTGTAATTTGATAATTGAATTTAATTATAGGGGGTTTTCATGTTGAAATATTGACTCTCTCTCTCTCTCTCTCTCTCACGAGTTGTGGCTACATAGCTTATAACATAGATACATATATGTATAATAATGAATGGGCCACCTCTCATGACCACCCCCTTTTGGTCCCAGCTGTTGGAATGTGGGGGCTTAATATGCCCCCACAAGGTTTGCCCATTAGCTTCAATGGCTTTTTAGTGTAATCTCAATTAAATGCCTTGATCATGCATGCATGCATATTGCGTTAATGCGGAGAGGCGTTCCCTCGGCTTTGATGGAAAAAGCGTTCACTATATATTTGGATACTGAGATCCATAGAAATATGAAAAAAAAAAAAATCTAGCAAGACAATGAGATTTGCAAAATTACCATGGGCCGAAGATCACCAGCCACATGGCATCCTCTCTATATTTTCCGCCCGCACATCTATCGCGAACTTGGGCCATGCCAATTAAGGGGAGGTGGTGGATTGAAACATGTAATTGAGACCAAAGTGTACACAAAAAATCAATTGATCTATTAAATCATCATAACCGTTTGATTTATGACCCTCAAATTTAATGGTTTTAGAAGGTATTATTCTTTTTTAATTTTAATCCATCAGTAAGAAACAGTTAGATGAGGGTGAAATTTGGACACGTACCCATTCTTTAGTGAGTAATGAGTTTAAGGGGTTTGATTGATTATAAGAGGGTTCCATTTGCTAGTAAAAATACTTGATCACAAATACTTCTTATTTCATAATTTTCCAAGTATAATTAAAAGAAATGTTATAAAGTACTTAAGTACTTTTAAAGACAGGAAAAATCCTGTTAAAGGAGCTCATGTGAATGTATGACAATCAAAGGAGGTGTGAAACATGCAAACGTTTTGGTGGAGATGGAAAAATATGATATTTGTCTAGTTAAGAAAGTAGTTTCGCATATAGAAAAAGAGAACTATATATTTTTTCAGTCGGTATGATAGTGGTATATAAATGAATTAAATATTAAAAATATTAGTTTTTTTTCCTTCACCCTGGCCCAACCTAGCCCTTGACAGTAGGGTAAGGGCCAATGGTCCTAATTTATCAAAGTAAATCAAAATAAAATTTAAATGATATATATATCATCTCCAAACTGTACTGTTCATCCCTCTTGGTTGTCCCACATGGATGAGCTCGGTAAAAAGTGCTCATTGCTTAAGGAAAAATGTCCAGTTGTCTATAGTTGACTTTTCTAAATGGTCATGACCATAATCATCAGTAATGTTTAATGGAAAAATGCCATGGAAAATATATCAATAAATCAAAATTTTCAATGGTTCAAAATAGAAAATAAACAAAACATTTTGAATTTTTACAGTTTTATTAATACCACATTTTTCTTACAATACTTTTAGTCTTGTTGACTTTTTTAAAATCATATATCTGTTAGGAATGGAATTAGTGTTTTCTGATAATATCACAATAATGTCAGGATTCTTTTTGAAAATATCATCACTAATTCTGGCGTTGATCACACAATCTAAATGTTTCATAATGAGATTAAGTGGTGATTCGGCATGATTTTTGTGGCCACTCCAACCGCTAGAAATATGTGTTGGGTTTATTTGTCTTGAATTCCAGGTTAATCAGATTGGTTTATTGGGTTTGGCCTATGACTAGGTGGGTATTTTGGTAATTACACCAGGGCTTTAATCGTTGGGGGCTAAGAAAGTGGAGATAATATATTGATGTAATCTGTAATCATAAACTATGTAAAAGATTCAGAATTTGAGTTAGAGCTCTATCCCATGAGTATCGAAGTCTTCCAAATCACGTACGTGGGGCTTAATGGTGGAAAGTGTTCTTTCTGATGAACGTAAGTGAGTTTGTCGAACTATGTAAATATCCGTGTCTGAATTTCTCTATCTTGTGCGGTTTGTTGATCATTCAATCGTTGTGGTTTATGCTTTCACATACATACTTACAACAAGTGGTCTCAAGAGACCCAATAATAAGCAAATCTCATTCATCCATTCTTCATTTCATGGCTCAATAGAGGAAATCATGAGTAGGGCTTTTAATGAAGAGCTCTTGGTATGTCACTTAAAAATAATAATCCTTTATTTTATCTTATCATCATCATCATTATTATTGGTAAAAGGGAAGATTAAATTCATTAAAGAAAAACAAAAGGGCACAAAACAACTAAGGGTTTAAACGGTTTTGGTTAACTGTTTATTTTTGGAAGAACCGTTAACCGAACCATGAATTATGATTTTCGATTTTAAAAACCATAAACCATAACAGTATCCGGAAAAAACCGTTAAAAACCGAATCGTGGTAACTATTAAAAACTGTAACCGAACAGTATCCGTAAAAAACCGTTAAAAATCATTTTGTCAAGTTAAAAACTGTTAAAGACCGTGAAAAAAATCGTATACTTAAGTTTAGAATTATATACAATATTTCATTTAGGCCTCTTATGGTTTTTTTTAATTTAGTATAACGGTTTTATGACCAAATTAAAATGAGCTCCAAGCGAGAAAACACATCTACCGAGTACTGTTTTGAGCCAATAGCAAGTATTGATATGATTCTCTCTCTCTCTCTCTCAAAAAGAACGGTATCAAGAAAAGAATGACAAAACCCAAATGAAGCAAATTAGTCATAGACAGACGGTTTGAGAGAATAGCTAATATAAAGGAAGTGATTATTGATTATTCCTCATGTTGACATTTGCAACAATTCACTGATCAGTTGCTTAAATCATAAACTGAATGGAAATTGTTTTTAGTAGAAGAAATCAAGTACTCATTCAATTTTTTTAAAATAATCAAGTCATTGAGTAATTTCCCTCTGTATATCAATCAAAGAACCAAATTCCTAAATTCAAAAGAATTAGTCAGTTTTAGAATGGCCTTCTTTTGTTCTTTCCTCAATGTCAGATTCAAAAAGATAAATTATCTCAATGCGCAGTACAGAAATCAGCATAGCGAGAAATGAGGGAACCAAACTCATTAGAGCAACTGAGAGCTAGCACAGAACAAAGAAAACACCACCCAGCAAAGAACAAAGCTTCAAAAAGCTCTGCCTGCAGAGGAAAACAGAGGCCAAAGCTCCACAACCTAGCACAAAGAGCCTGCCTCCGGCCAACTCCACCCAGTGAAGAGATCAAACCCAGCGCAGACTTAAGGGGGCAGAGAGAGCCCAGAAACCAAAACGAGAGAGCCCAGCTGCCAGAAAAAAAAAATGAAGAACCTACTGCTTCTACGACAGGCCCTGCACCGACGCCCAAACAGACCTGCAGAGAAGGAGGGGACTGCCAAGAGGGGAGCTAATTTTCCCACCCCAAGGACCTCAGAATTGGGTGGGAAGGGGTTGTCTTACCCGAACAAGAGCGAAACAAATCACTGCAACTGTCATGGAAAAACAGCTGCACCTTCTTCAGGGAAGGCCTCATGCTGCGATGCTTGGCTGCATTCCGAATGGACCAGAGAATGTAGATGGCTTGGAAGAAGATTGTTGTAGCAGATTTTCTTCCATGGTCATATACACCCTTGACAAGAGCTGTCCAGACATCAGAGGCAGAAAGAGGGAGAGCTATGGGCGAGCCATTTATGCTGAGAAGCCAATGCCAGAATTGCTGAGATAGGGCGCAGAGGAAGAAGAGGTGGAGATCTGACTCACTGTTGCTATGGCAGGAGTAACATTTAGAAGCCATAGAAACCCCCTTTTGCATAGCCCAATAGTCTGTAGGCATTTTCCTGAGAAGAAGACGCCAGCTGAAAGAAGAAAGCCTAGGATTGAGGATTTTGTTCCACACTAACCCATCCCATGCAACAGCCGCTTGTCTTGACCTCAATGTGTCCCAGGCTAGTTTAAGAGTAAGAACCCTTGAAGCAACTCCAGACCAGGAGAGTTTGTCTGGAGCAGAAGTACCAAAGAAAGGAAAGAGATAGGTCTGTTGAAGGAGGTAGCCCTGAACCTCAGCCGGAATACTTGCTGGGATGGACCATGAGTTGCCCTGGATAAGGTCCGCCACCTGGTCCTTGCCAGAGAAAAGAAGGTGAGGAAATCTTTGAGCAATGGGATCATGATCAATCCATTTATCATGCCATAGGAGGATGGAGTTGCCGTCCCTAGCACCCAATGGCTTACCTAGCTGCAAAAGATAAGCTAAGGATTTGAATCTTTTCATATGCAGTACAGCCATGGGTTAACCGGTGAACTAGATAGACGAAGTGCCTAAAGTACTTGCTGCGAAACCAAGAAGCCCAATAAAGAGAATCTGAAGTTGCAGCTGTTAATCCGAGTATATACAATAATAGTTCAGTATTTAGGAAACAGTTTTTCACAACAGTGAATCAAACCAAGAAAACAGAATTACAGAAAAGTAATCAAAAATTAAATTGAATTCCACCTTACTGCTTTGGAAGGCCAAAAGAAAAAACAGTACTCTGTTTGTTGGATTTAACGACTCTTAAAAATTCGCAGAAGAATTTGATCAAAGGCTAGTGTTTAACACTATATCCTTAAGACAAATTTCGCCCCCGCAACGGTGCTAACGGGCTTCAATGGTGTTTTATCTCACAGGGATACAATGATCAATCCACACAGTTGCAGCACTACAAACTATTGTGACTGGCGAACAAATCGTGTAGTAGAACTCTCTTTTGACTCAGACTGATTGACCCAAATGCAATGCAATTGCTGTGAATGGAATGAGCAAAAAGGCATGGAGAGAGATGAATATTATATAGTCTGCTTCATGTCTATTCATGGGGTTGAACACACCCCTTTCATATGTGAATAGACACATCACTTTTTGGACACACCCTTTCATAATGTGAATGGACACATCCTTTCATATGTGAATGGGTAGTGGACCGAGCCAAGCCTAACTTCGCATGAAGTATAAGCCCAAGCCAAGCCCGATTCGATTTCGGTGCAGGGCAAGTAGTGGTGTTTCTAGGAGGCAATTTCTCATTCACTCCTTTAATGGATCTGAGCAATCAAATACATGTTCTTATCTACTCATGGGGTAGATTACATTTCTCATGTATTCCCACTTAAAATGATAAAGTGGGTCCCACTTGATTTTTGGGCTCAAAGTTGTACAAATGAATTAGTGGGTGCTCTTAGCCATTTTTCCAACAGCAGCAGACCAGCCAAGCTTCAAC
>QPKB01000006.1:18721646-18735484 GCA_003546025.1 Camphora micrantha | reverse complement strand
GCGTCGCCCATGGTGATGCTATCGTCACTCATAATAAGTATAAAAATATAAAAAATTAGCGAAAGGACCTCATTAGTGCTACACAAAATTGCGAGGACCTTTCGGGGTATATGGCTATATTTTAGGATTTTTTCAGTAAAATCCTCTATATATTTTTAATAGCCTTTTTAATAAAATTTATTTCATTATATTGGTGTATTTCTTTTATTATAATTTCTCACTTATTCAGGTTTTTAGTTTTTTTTTTTTTTTTTATGTTGGTTTTTCATGAATTTGTGGGTTCTTTTATCTTTGCCCTTTTGTGCTCCATTTTTGAGGTTTTTTTTCTCATGAGTGTTTGATTCTTTTAAATTGCTTACGTTATTGAGTTGATTATAGATTTTCATTTTTATGTTTTATTTCTATATATCTTTCAAATTTCATTGGATTTTTAGTTAGTTTTGATTTTATTTTTTAGTTTTCTTGATCATTAATCTTCAATTTTCATGGCTTGTGTTTTTTTTTTTTTTAATTATATGGTATTAGGTATTGAATTCTTTTGTTCTTCCTTTTCTTTTCTCTCTCAGACTAAAACCTTTTGCATTTAATTTTAAAGAAACTGATCGTAAAGTTTTTCTTTTATAAGTTTTAATATTATAATTATTTTGTGTTTTTCTGGCCCATGTATGGTAATAACAAGATTATTCATTGATAAAACTTACATAAAACCTCTAATAAACAAACAATCCAATTTTATCTCTAACCAAACCACTAACAATCCAAACCCGAGCTCGACCTTCTTTTTCTATACATCAGAGGCCCTTTTTCTTTTTACCTCTTTTCTTTTTTCCTCTTTTCTTTTTATTATCTTTAGACCTTATTAGATTCAACTCAAACCAAATATTCAATATTCCAAAACCAGGAAAAACAAAGGAAGTTACCTAGTCCGAATTTTTACAGTCAGACTCAGGACCCGACTCCTTTTCCCTTAAACCCTACAACGGGACAAGGCATAGTCAAACAGTTTCCTGAAACAAAACAGCTGCTTCCTAAACTCCACCAGCACCTAATACAACCGCTATATATACAACAACAAACTCCACCTTTCCTTCACACCTCATACTTCCATCTCCTTTAGTACTCTACAGGAAGATCCCCTCTCTCTCTCTCTCTCTCTCTCTCTCTCTCTCAACACTGAGATATGGGTTCTTTCAGAAGAAACCTTTTGCCTTTAATATCCATTCTGTTCATCGTCTTGATCTCGACTCGTCCTTATCTCTCTATGGCTAGGCCTTTAGGTGGAGAGTTGGGATTGAAGAAAGAAATCCTCATGTTTCAGTCTCTGCAGCAAGGCAATCCTCCCTGTAGTTCGAATGGCTCATCTGCACCAGGAACTGGTGGGCACTGTCCAACACCCCCCAAAGCACAGGCCTCTGCTTCTGAGGAGGCTTACAGCCAAGACAAGATTCAGGGTTAGATGAGAGATTAGTGCAAGGACCCAAGACCAATAACACTCACACCTGAAAATGTGAAAAGTTTGTTAAAAGAATAAGTGTTTCATACATGCAAGTAGTGTCGGTTAAAACAATCAGCACTTCATAATCCATACATGCAAATGGAAGTGGATGTGTCTCCTGATTCTAAATCGTTTCTTGTAGTCTTGTAATTTGATAATTGAATTTAATTATATGGGGTTTTCATGTTGAAATATTGACTCTCTCTCTCTCGTTGTGGCTACATAGCTTATAACATAGATACATATATGTATAATAATGAATGGGCCACCTCTCATGACCACCCCCTTTTGGTCCCAGCTGTCGGAATGTGGGGGCTTAATATGCCCCCACACGGTTTGCCCATAAGCTTCAATGGCATTTTAGTGTAATCTCAATTAAATGCCTTGATCATGCATGCATGCATATTGCGTTAATGCGGAGAGGCGTTCCCTCGGCTTTGATGGAAAAAGCATTCACTATATATTTGGATACCGAGATCCATAGAAATATGAAAAAAAAAAAAAAAAAAATCTAGCAAGACAAAGAGATTTTTTAAAATTACCATGGGCGGAAGATCTCACCAGCCACATGGCATCCTCTCTATATTTTCCACCCGCACATCTATCGCGAACTTGGGCCATGCCAATTAAGGGGAGGTGGTGGATTGAAACATGTAATTGAGACCAAAGTGTATAAAAAAATTAATTGATCTATTAAATCTTCATAACCCTTTGATCTATGACCATCAAATTTAATGGTTTTAGAAGGTAGTATCCTTTTTTAATTTTAATCCATCAGTAAGAAACAATTAGATGAGGGTGAAATTTGGGCGCATACCCATTCTTTAGTGAGTAAAGAGTTTAAGGGGTTGGATTGATTATAAGAGGGTTCCATTTGCTAGTAAAAATACTTGATCACAAATACTTCTTATTTCAGAAATTTCTAAGTATAATTAAAAGAAATGTTATAAAGTACTTAAGTACTTTTAAAGATAGGAAAAATCCTGTTAAAGGAGCTCATGTGAATGTATGACAATCAAAGGAGGTGAGAAACATGCAAACGTTTGGGTGGAGATGGAAAAATATGATATATCGTGTTAATTACATGACCCTATCCATTATTAATTGAACTGCTTAATGTTTAATGGTTATGCATGCACTGCAAATTCTTTGTGTAACATTTGAGCTATCTAAAGGATCAGTGTGTGGGAACCAATTAGATAGATTAAAGGTAGGCCGTAAATAGGAAAACTCAAAAAGAGAAGTTGGAAAAACGAATTTCACTTTAAGTAAATAAATAATAACTAAAAACAAATTGATCATATAAAATATTATTAAAAAGTGTCCTAATTATAGGTTCTAAGTTTCGATTTTTATTTTTTCTTTTTCATTTTTCTTCTGATATTATTGTGATATTCATGCTATATTTTTTTTTTTAATTTCAAGAATATTTCAAAAAAAAAAAAAAAAAAAAAAAAAAAAAAAAAAAAAAAAAAAAAACCCACTATCCCAAAGATCTCTCTCAATGGCAAGGCAGAAGGTGAGAATTGATATTGCAAACTTCAGGTAGGCCTATGTGGGTTCTATCGATCATCCATGACTCCATGGATTGGTCATTCGCCTCTCTCAGAAAATATTTCATTCCCTAGCAGTGCACAAATTTTCAATCTACCATATCGACTTTGACAATGAGAATAGGCGCCAATCTACTATTTCGACTTTGACAATGAGAGGCCAACCTTTCAAAAACACCGTCTTTGGACTTTGCTAAGATTCTTTTTGGGTTTACATGAAGGGAGGTAGACCAACATGTACTTGACCTTAACCGTGCTACACGCGGGCATGTTTTGCTGGTTTATATTTGATCAGAAAAACCAATTTAATATATTAAACTTCTAAAACATTAGTACGTAATTTTATTAAGAAGTAAAGATTTGCCTAGTTAAGAAAGTAGTTTCACATATAGAAAAAGAGAACTATATATTTTTTCAGTTGGTATGATAGTGGTATATAAATGAATTAAATATTAAAAATATTAGTTTTTTTTTCCTTCACCCTGGACCAACCTAGCCCTTGACAGTAGGGTAAGGGCCAATGGTCCTAATTTATCAAAGTAAATCAAAATAAATTTAAATGATATATATATCATCTCCAAACTGTACTGTTCATCCCTCCTTTTGATTGTCGTCCACATGGATGAGCTCGGTAAAAAGTGCTCATTGCTTAAGGAAAAATGTCCAGTTGTCTATAGTTGACTTTTCTAAATGGTCATGACCATAATCATCAGTAATGTTTAATGGAAAAATGCCATGGAAAATATATCAATAAATCAATTTTTCAATGGTTCAAAATAGAAAATAAACAAAAACTTTTTGAATTTTTACAGTGTTATTAATACCACATTTTTCTTACAATACTTTTAGCCTTGCTGACTTTTTAAAATCATGTATCTATTAGGAATGGAATTAGTGTTTTCTGATAATATCACAATAATGTCAGGATTCTTTTTGAAAATATCATCACTAATTCTGGCATTGATCACAAATCTAAATGTTTCATAATGAAGATTAAGTGGTGATTCGGCATGATTTTGTGGCCACTCCAACCACTAGAATATGTGTTGGGTTTATGTGTTTTGAATTCCGGGTTAATCAGATTGGTTCATTGGGTTTGGCCTATGACTAGGTGGGTATTTTGGTAATTGCACCAGGGCTTCAATTCATTGGGGCCTAAGAAAGTGGAGATTATATATTGATGTAATCTGTAATCCTAAACTATGTAAAAGAGTCAGAATTAGAGTAAGAGCTCTATCCCATGAGTATCGAAGTCTTCCAAATCACGTGGGGCTTAATGGTGGAAAGTGTTCTTTCTGATAGACGTAAGCAAGTTTGTCGAACCACGTAAATATCCGTGTCTGAATTTCTCTATCTTGTGCGGTTTGATTGATTATTCAATCATTGTGGTTTACGCTTTCACATACATGCTTACAACAAGTGGTGTCAAGAGACCCAACAATAAGCAAATCTTATTCATCCATTCTTCATTTCATGGCTCAATAGAAGATAATCATGAGTAGGGCTTTTATGAATAGCTCTTGGTATGTCAACTTAAAATAATAACCTTTTATTTTATCTTATCATCATCATCATTATTATTGGTAGAAAGGGAAGATTCATTAAAGAAAAACAAAAGGGCACAAAACAACTAGGGGTTTAATGGTTTGGTTAACTGTTTATTTTGGGAGAACCGTTAACCGAATCATAAATTATGATTTTCGATTTTAAAAACCATTACCGTAACAGTATCCGGAAAAACCGTTAAAAACCAAATCGTGGTTAATCGTTAAAAACTGTAACCGAACCATATCCGTAAAAACCGTTAAAAATCATTTTGTCAAGTTAAAAACTGTTAAAGACCGTGAAAAAAATCGTATACTTAAGTTTAGAATTATATACATATTTCATTTAGGCCTCTTATGATTTTTTAATTTAGTATAACTGTTTATGACCAGATTAAAATGAGCTCCAAGCGAGAAACACATCATCTACCGAGTATTGTTTTGAGCCAATAGCAAGTATTGATATGATTCTCTCTCTCTCTCTCTCTCTCTCTCTCTCTCTCTCTCAAAAAGACGGTATCAAGAAAAGAATGACAAAACCCAAATGAAGCAAATTAGTCATCAAAAGACGTTTGAGAGAATAGCTAATATAAAGGAAGTGATTATTGATTATTCCTCATGTTTGACATTTGCAACAATTCACTGATCAGTTTGCTTAAATCATAAACTGAATGGAAATTGTTTTTAGTAGAAGAAATCAAGTAGTCATTCAATTTTTCTAAATAATCAAGTCATTGAGTAATTTCCCTCTGTATATCAATCAAAGAACCAAATTCCTAAATTCAAAAGAATTAGTCAGTTTTAGATGACCTTCTTTTGTTCTTCCCTCAATGTCAGATTGAAAAGATAAATTATCTCAATGTAGATGATGATGATCTTAACTGTAGATGATGATGATCTCATTAATTTGTTCTTTTCACTTGTAAGTTCATGAACCTTTAAAAAAAAACAAGAAGAAGAAGAAGAAGAAATAGAAATGATGCACAATAGGTAAGGCCCAGTTGAATATGGGTTCTATCCACATCCCACCATTTTTTGGTTGAAACTGCAACTCAAACCTGACATAGAAGTTTACAGGTTAGCCTCAATCCTTCAGGTTCACATTAGTTTGGTAATCAAATAGAAAGAAGGGATTAACATTAAAGTAAACACATTTATTAAAGACCTGACTACAATAGTAATTGCAGGCTACTCTTGGGACCTATCCGAATGCATCCAAATAAGGCAGACTATATATATCATGGATAGGTTTGAAATTAGACTTTAAGCCTGCTAGATCAAGGGCTAGTTTAATCTCCCTTTAATCTAGTTTAACAAAGAAGTTGGGTCCGATTCAATTAAGGTTTTTGCTACTAAAGTTCAGGCGTGAATTAGGCTGATTAGACTGAGTCAAGTGTTACTGGACTGCGGTTAGGCAAATCCAGGCTTGACCCATGTCTGATGGCTCCCTTTAACTGGACTCATCTAGTACTGAGAGAGTTGACTTTCTGATTTTCCTTGTATTGAATCCCTATGCCCTCTAGCACCACTTGAATCACAGGACACAGCTTTACATAAAACTTCCATGCATGCATTTGTATAAACTTTAAACGTTTGTCATGTGGTCTTATCATTTAGACTCTGCCATGGCGCAATCAAGTTGCATCGGTTCATTTTAAATAGAGAGACATTTAGCCATTTGAGTTTGTTTATTTCATTATACTTAAAAAGGTTTAACTAAATAAAAATAGGGGATTTGACATATCAATCCCCCTTAAACCCTGCATCTCCAGTTTCATGACTGAATACCTAATATTGTCATCAAAGTCAACTCTAGTATAACATTTTTTTTTACTTTTCTACCCTGGATCCAATGATATTATGAGAGTTTAAAAACCCAAGATATTATGGGATCCAAGTGTTAAAAGTTGAGAAGCCCGTACATTAAAAAGCCAAAATAGTCTTCTTATCTAGACCTAGATCCCATGATATCATGGAGATTCAGGGCAAAACAGTATAAAAAAAAGGTTGTGGGCCAGAGTCAAATTGAAATTGGAGAAATAGGGTTTAAGGGGAATTAATGTGTCAAATCCCCATAAAAATATCAGCGCCAGTTGATGTTTGTTAGAGAGAGAGAGAGAGCATATAATGTAGTCAATCTTTGAACAATACGCAAACCCCATGTAATTTCATTCATCAAATTTTTATTAGATTCAGATGATACACACACTTCAATTTGGTTGGATGAAGTGCTTATTGCTTTAACCAACAGGACTTACATGTATGAAATACTTAATACTTGACATTTGCACCAAGCTCGCACAAACCAAGACGATTATGTCCCTGAATAATCCGATCTTTGCTGGAAGAATCTTCAGAAGCAGCCCCAAAAGGGATGCTGGTGCCATAATTAGAGGCCTGTGTGGTGGTAGGAACATGAACTGCAAAGTTCATTTCCTCTAGTTTTTTACAGGGCCCACCATTATTTCCTTGTCCATACGTGCAACCTGAATGGCCAGGAGGGTGCATTTCGCCTTTCTCCAGGGACTCAAACGTGAGGACTTCTTTCTTCTTCCCTCCCCACTTTTCTTCTAAAGGCCTAGCCAAAGATACAGACAGATGAGTTGAAGTCAAGAGGATAGAAAGAATGGATATTACCTAGAACATATTTCTTTTGCAAGAACCCATGTCAGTAAATTTAGAGAGAAAGAGACAAACGAATAGTAAGAGAGATGTGATTGGAATGAGGGAATATAGGATGGAAAGGGCTGTATATATATACGCATACAAAGTGATTAGGGTCCGAGTTCTCAAAGGCTTAGACTTGAAAACCGGCGCACCAAGAGGGTCATTAACACGACTCATACTTCTTCCTCGTAAAAAAGACACGAATGATACGCGGGAGAAAGAAAAAAAGAGATGCCCAAGGGTATGAAAAACGTCCAAACACGATACACGACTCAATGCGGCTGCTCCGTTCATTTTCGTTTTGGACTTTGGATTTTGGAACCATTGATCCAACCATCGGAAAAACGAACTTTTTGGTTATTATACATGATTAAATTAAGGCATTTTGACATATTAATCTTCTTTACATCTTTTTTTTTTTCCCAATTTCATGATTTAAATTCAAATATGGTCGACTGTAGTCAACCACTTTTTTTTTTTTTTTTTCACTTTTTGGCCGGAATCCTTTGATATTATTGGATCCCAATGTGAAAAGCAAAAACCCTGGAGATTTTTTTCTTTCAATTTTCCTTCTCACCTCTCATTTCTTTTTCCACTTGCATGATCATCACAAAGATGAAATCGGGAGAAGACTGATTTGGTCTTTGAGAAAGAGAGATCTATCTTTGTCTGGGTTGTTGTTGCAGAACAAGAGAGAATTTTTTTTTTTTTTTTTTTTTTTTTTTGGCTAATTGGTAAATTTGTATTGACAAGAAAGAAGGGGGCAAAGCCCCTTAGGACAAGAGAAGGAAAAATACAACCAAAAGAAACCAAACAAAGAAGCTAAACCTTTGACAAGGGGCAAAAGCAGGCACAAAACACACGTAGGAGAAACAAAAAGCCACAGGAAGAAACAGAAACCTGAACGACTCCTCGAGGCATTGCATAAGAAAAAGACACCAGCCCGGAGCAAAAGGGAGAGCATCTAAATAAAACACAAGACAGGCAATAGCAAGAAACGAAAGAGCACTGCACACTCGAAGAAGAAAAACAGCCCAACAAGACGAAGCAAAACCACAAGAAAAAAGAGGCACTTCTTGGCTACTTAATCCAGCTGAAAGACACCACAGAAAGCAAACTGCGCAGCACAGAAATCAGCATAGCGAGAAATGAGGGGAACCAAACTCATTAGAGCAACTAAGAGCTAGCACAAAACAAAGAAACACCACCCAGCAAAGAACAAAGCTTCAAAAGCTCTGCCTGCAGAGGAAAACAGAGGCCAAAGCTCCACAACCTAGCACAAAGAGCCTGCCTCCGGCCAACTCCACCCAGTGAAGAGATCAAACCCAGCGCAGACTTAAGGGGGCAGAGAGAGAGCCCAGCTGCCAGAAAAAAAAAATGAAGAACCTACTGCTTCTACGACAGGCCCTGCATCGACGCCCAAACCGACCTGCAGAGGAGGGGACTGCCAAGAGGGGAGCTAATTTTCCCACCCCAAGGACCTCAGAATTGGGTGGGAAGGGGTTGTCCTACCCGAAGAAGAGCGAAACAAATCACTGCAACTGTCATGGAAAAACAGCTGCACCTTCTTCAGGGAAGGCCTGATGCTGCGATGCTTGGCTGCATTCCGAATGGACCAGAGAATGTAGATGGCTTGGTGTCACGACCCGGGCCCGAGGACCCGGCTAACCCGAGCCGCGAACAACATACTTACTCCCGTAAACCCCGAATTAACCGGAGTTAAAACGAGATCCACAAGGGATATCAATCTCAAATACCTGTCAAATATAAAAACTTTTGCGGAAACAATATATATTTGACAATAATAACTTATCATTTACATGTATACAAAAGAAAGTTCTTATACATGTATCGTTCCAATATACATTTGTCAAATGCTGTATATACAAAATACTATGCAGATGACCATTGGTTACATTTCCAAAATGTTAATTACATTCTCAAAATGAATTTATAAATAGTCCTCAAAATGTTGTCAAAAGTTCCAAACGCACTCGGATACCAAATCAGATGGTATCCCGCCGGTTCCACTCTATCAGACCTCCTGGAGGAACCGGAGCAGCCTCCTCCGCTGGCGCCTGGGGCGCTGCAATGCCGGCAGGGGCAATCGGGCCTGTAATGCCGTCAATAACACTAATGAACACGACGGTTCAACAATGTATAAACAATCTTGCAATAGTATGTTAACACATTCATTTGTCAATTTCAATGCTAGATAAATCTAGACAATTCTACATTAACAAAAATAAACAATGACAGTCAATATACATGTACGATTTGGCCACTACCATAGCATTCATTGCATTACCATTCAATTCATTTCCATCTTCCCTCAAAGGAATGATTATTCATTTACCATCTCCCCTCAAAGGGAGGCTTCAATCAATACCCGAAGATATGATCGAAATTTTTTTTTTTAGTGGGACTTACCAGTGTCCGGGCCAGGGACACTAGCATCACCACGGAGCTCCGGAACACCCCAATATCCATCTGCTGCAGCAGGATTAGTCATTCATTAATCATTGAACTCACTTGGAGTTCTAATACAATCGCTAGGTAGTGCCAGACTCAATGATCAATACATTCAGTGAGGAATCCTTCTCATGGATCCAACTAAACTCAGTGATTCCTTTCATAACAAAAGAAAGGAATGACAATAATATCAATCTCGTTAGATTGATCACAATGACACAATGAGAGTAATGCTAACCACATAGGGTTTTACTTAATCCTATCCCAATCCTATCTCATTCCTAGACAACCATTCGGGTGTAACCATTGGTTCCCAAATGCACGTGTTATTCTCGATGGACATCACATTTGTACATTTAATGTGTGCATTTCTAGTCCCCGTAATTAACACCCATGGAGCTTAGGCCTTATCCAATTATATGGTTCATCCAAGGAACCATTTTTCTTCTCTTTAAAATACCATTAATTCTTCATAATTTGATTAACCCATGATTAGTCTTAAAACTAATCGAGAACGCATTTACACTTAAGAGTCGTACTCCAAATTCTCGTAAAAAATCCAAAACCCAAAATTCACCGGACCCAAAATTTTCTCACAGTTACTACCTTATCAGTATCTTGGCGGTTAGCCGCAGTCCCGCTGGCGGTTGAGTTGGCGGCTAGCCGAACCGAGTTCGGTTAGCTTTCCAGAAGCTGTACAAATCCTGACTCAACTTCGGTCAGCTTGGCGGTTACCTGGCGGCTAGCTGAAATTTCCATTTCGGCTAACCGCGAAACGGCGGTTAGCTCTCGGTCAGCTTTCCAGAGGCTGACTATTTTGCGAATTTATGGCGGTTAACTTGGCGGTTAGCCTTGCGGCTAGCCGCCAGCACCCAGAAACTCATTCTCTGAGTTCAAAACTTCTGATTTTTCGTCCTTCTTCTACTCTCATTCCTCCAATCCTTTCCACAACCTGTAAAACCATTGGAACCTCCTGTCCCCATCATATGTCATCCATTCACATTCACTCATAATCACACTTCTAGTGATTCCTTAATTACTTCATTAATCACCCATAACAAATCCAAAACTCAATATAAATGCATAAAACCCATGAAGATTCCATACATTTCAATCATGGTTAACACTAATTACAAGCAAGGTTTATACTTGCCTTTTTGGAAGCTATTAACTCAAAGTCCTCTTTGCCTTAGTTTGGCTTGAGATTAAACCCCCAAACTTCAAACCCTAATTCATAAAAACAAACAAATGGACTCCCATGAGTCATTTGTGCTAGAAATCACTACTTAATCACTAATGGACTTGGGAAATCACAAGGAAGGTTCATTACTTACTTGTAGCTCAAAGGAAATGGGTCCTCAAGCTTTCTCTCAAGCTCTATACTTCAATAATGGTGGATTTGCTTGATGAAGAAGATGAAGTTGAAGTCCCTCACTTCACAATCCACTTCAATCACTCACAAGCTCACTCTCAAACAAGAGGAATGGAAGAGGAAGGGAGAAGATGGAAATGCTCTAGGGTTTTCTCTTGCAATGGAATGAGAATGAACTCATTCCTTTCTCATTTCATTCTAATATAGCCCTCTTCACACCAAAACCCCCTCTCATTTAGCATATTTTCATTTTGAGTCAAATGACTCCTCACTTGGCCTATTTGTTGTCAAATGGAATCGCGTTTATTATGAAAGTCGACGTATTCTTCGAGATACACACGTTGGTATCAAGAATTTCCGTATTTGACGAAATACATGAAAATCCGTATTTACGAAAAAGTCCTTAGTTCACCTTGTTTGAGTCTAAACTCATTTTAATCCATTCTTTTTCACTCAAATCCATTTCATTAGGCTTAATGTGTCATTTGAGATTGATTTATCTCTCTTGGTCATCAACCCTGGTTAATCCAATTATCCATGCTTAATTAGCATTAATCACAATTAATTAGCCTTAATCTCGATTAGTTCGGGTCGGGGTGTAACACTTGGAAGAAGATTGTTGTAGCAGATTTTCTTCCATGGTCATATTCACCCTTGACAAGAGCTGTCCAGACATCAGAAGCAGAAAGAGGGAGAGCTATGGGCGAGCCATTTATGCTGAGAAGCCAATGCCAGAATTGCTGAGATAGGGTGCAGAGGAAGAAGAGGTGGAGATCTGACTCACTCTTGCTATGGCAGGAGTAACATTTAGAAGCCATAGAAATCCCCTTTTGCATTGCCCAATAGTCTATAGGCATTTTCCTGAGAAGAAGACGCCAGCTGAAACAAGAAAGCCTAGGATTGAGGATTTAGTTCCACACTAACCCATCCCATGCAACAGCCGCTTGTCTTGACCTCAATGTGTCCCAGGCTAGTTTAAGAGTAAGAGCCCTTGAAGCAGCTCCAGACCAGGAGAGTTTGTCTGGAGCAGAAGTACCAAAGAGAGGAAAGAGATAGGTCTGTTGAAGGAGGTAGCCCTGAACCTCAGCCGGAATACTTGCTGGGATAGACCATGAGTTGCCCTGGATAAGGTCCGCCACCTGGTCTTTGCCAGAGAAAAGAAGGTGAGGAAATCTTTGAGCAATGGGATCATGATCAATCCATTTATCATGCCATAGGAGGATGGAGTTGCCGTTACCTAGCACCCAACGGCTACCTAGCTGCAGAAGATCAGCCAAGGATCTGATCTTTTTCCAAATGCAGGACCCAGCCATTGGGTTACTGGAGAACTAGATAGACGAGTGCCTAAAATATCTTCTGCGAAACCAAGAAGCCCAAAGAGGATCTGAAGTTGCAGCAGACCAACCAACCTTTAACAAACAAGGATTGTTGAACTCCTTCACCCTACGCAGACCTAGGTCACCCTCAGCTTTGGGCACACAGACCTTGACCCAATTCACCAAATTACTTTTCTTTTTATCTAAGCTAGAAGACCATAGAAAGTTACACATGAGTCTTTCAATCTGCAGACAAGTTTTGGTAGGGATAGGGATAACAAGGGAGACGTGAAGGGAAATAGAGGAGAGCACATGCTTTACCAATATCAACCTCCCTACAAAGGATAGGCATTTGGCCTTCCAACCGTCAAGCCTGGCTCTAATAGAGTCCAAAAGATGATTGAAATGATAGTGACAAGAGGAGCCAAAGAAAATTGGGACTCCTAGGTAGACAAAAGGAAGAGAGGCCTGGGTGATAGGGAGAAGTTTTAAAATCATTTGGGCTCTTCTTGCAAAGCATTTCCCCAGGTAAATATTGCTCTTCAAGAGGTTGAAACACTAACCAGAAGAGGCTTGATATTTAGAAAGCAGCTCTTGTAAGTGACGCGGGCCTGGCTTATAAGCTTTTAGGAAAAAGCAGGATGTCGTTTGCATAGATAGCAGGTGGCAGGGAGTGGAGGGAATTGGAGAGATTGGCATTATTTTCCCCGAAGATAAGGAGACAGTGGGTCCCCTTAGCGCAGACCACAAGAAGAAGAGAAGAACCCAGAGGGGCTGTTATTAATAAGAACCGAGCCTCTACTAGTGCAGATCATCTCCCTAATCAGATTAAATCCAAGCTAAAGAGAAGTTGAAAAACTTTAGGGCTTTGAAGAGAAAGTTCCACCGAAGCTTGTCAAAAGCCTTGGAAATGTCCAGCTTTAAGCAAACAGACC
Source organism: Camphora micrantha (assembly GCA_003546025.1). Lineage (NCBI taxonomy): Eukaryota > Viridiplantae > Streptophyta > Magnoliopsida > Laurales > Lauraceae > Camphora > Camphora micrantha. The sequence goes on along the minus strand of QPKB01000006.1, from coordinate 18,722,130 downwards.
CTCCACTGATCTTTGAATTTAGCTTTTGAATAAGATCATGAGCTAAGGCCATGTTCTGATGAATTGTTCTTCCTTTAACAAAGGCGTTTTGGCTTGGGAAATGAGATGGGAAGGATGGTAGATAGCCTTGAAGCTAGGATCTTGGAGGAGATTTTGTAAGTGAAGTTCAAGAGGTTAATTAGCCTAAAGTCAGAGAAGGTTTTTGGAGAAGATTTTTTTGGGGATGAGAGAGGTAAAAAATGCATTTGTTTCTCTCAACAAACGACCCGCTAGGAAGAGGTGGGTAACAGCCATTGTCACTTCTCTACTCACTATGTGCCAACAGCTCATGAAAAAGGCTCCTGAAAACTCATCCGGCCTCGGAGAGCTGCTCCTCTTGAGGTGAAAGACTGCCTTTTCTAATTTCCTCTGGGTCAGGGGCAGCAACCCAGGGACTGATTTTGCTCCTCTGAGACTGATGGACCATCCAAGAGGAAAAGATCTT
>QPKB01000006.1:18690440-18720816 GCA_003546025.1 Camphora micrantha | reverse complement strand
AATACAAGAAGGTGGCTGTTCTAGATTTTCTCAATATATATTGGCTTGATACACACAGATGCCTATTCTGGGCTGATTGTAGCGTTGCCATTAGTTGGACTTGATATGTGACTATAAACACAATGCAACCTAATAATCAAAGCAAAGAAGTACTTCTATTCATACCATTCAATATAGCATTCGTCCCACAAACCCAAGTATGATATTAGAAAACAACAACAACAACAACAACAAAAAGAAGTCCTTTTATTCATACTATTCAATATAACATTCATCTCACAAACCCAAGTATGATACTAGAAACAGCAACAACAGAGATGAGAAAAAGGGGGTGATTGTGCATGAAAAATCCTAAATTTAATGTACCCCAGAAACCGTTTGAGCACAAAAACAAACAAGACATCCAAACACGCTGAAAGAAAGATGATAAGAGACAATGGTTCTGTGTTTGGTCACTCATCCGAGCCAAACAACACCCTGCCCACTCTAAACCTTTTCCATCCAAAACCTTAGACCCTACCCATTTCTTGCCCTTTCCACCCACAGATAGCACCGAACCATTTCCAAATCAACCAAAAAAAAAACACTACCAAAATTTACGAGCCCTAGAACCAGTCCTTCCAACATTCATACACTCAATCAAAAGCCATCCCAAAAACATTCTCTCTGATTGAAAAATGAAAAAGAAAAAAGAGAGTTCAAGAAGTTCGATAAATACCTGCACGATCTTTCTTCCCTTTCTTTCTGCTCTCTTTGATCGCGCCTTCTCTTCTCGTCGTCTGGTCTCCCGTGTTAGAAACGAAAAGAAACAGAATGAAACGAAAGGCGTTTTGTTTAAGCACAGACGGTGTGAATGAATGACCGTCTGAGGGCATTTTTACCATAAAAAAAAGAACAACAACCCCACCCCCTCTATATTTGAAAGAGCCAAAATTCAACTGCCCAACTTTTTTATTATTATTTGGATTTTAGAGGGTTTACCTTTAATAAATATCTAAAATGGATCCGGTGCCAAAAGCTCTAATTTTTTTAATCTCAGTCCGATTTAGATATTTAGAGAACTAGAGGCATAAAATAGACTAGCACAAGAACCCCGTGCTGAGCACGAGTCTATCCATACAATTCAAACCAAATACAATTGCACAACGAAAATTTTTTTGAAAGAAAAATAAAAGAAGAATATCTATGATGTACCTATTCTCGCAATTAAGAGAGGTACAATCGAAAGAAAATAGGAGAAATGAAGGGAAAAATAGAAAAAAAATATGTAAAATAGAAATCAGAGATGTAAGTAGAACGAACTTTTGTAGAAACTAAAAAAAAAAAAAAATGGAGAAGTTACAAGAGACATAGGTAGTGAAAAATGGGTAGTTATATGAGATGATTAGTGTTGCATGGGATATGAAGTGGGCAGTTACAATAGATAAAGGAGAAAGGAATAACTGACAGTCAAAATCAAAAGAGAAAGTCAAAATTAAATTGCAAAACCTCTTAGCTTAATATAGTATAATGGTCCAAACATGGGCCTAGTCCTAGTAGTTTAGTGAAGTCTAGATGGACAAGCTCGGTTGTGAATGTTTCAGGCGGTCCAAGATTGGGTCAGGTACTAATTCCCCCATATCGGGCTTGGCCAGATATGGGTCAATGTTCTAAATAGGGTTTGGGCCGACTTGGCCCATTAACAACCCTGTCAGGCCACACTAGGTCAATTGCCAACTGGGCACTCAACCCAAATTGTACCGGACATAATCCAAGTAAAAGAAAAGAAAAGAAAATGTGAATACTCAGCATTGACCTGTACCTAACGCACTAGTGGAAATCTAGAACCTGCAGAGAATGGTCCAGTGAATATGCTTTATGGGCGTGTTTGGATGGAGGGTGACCTCAAGTAAAAGTGACGTGAAGCATCAAATTAAGAGAGAACAAGATATAAAGAGTAATGATGGTCTTTTATTCTTAGTGGCTTGAAAAGAAATCTTTTTTACTTATTTTGTATAAAATTATAATTTTTTTTATCATTTAATGAATAAAGGAGGTTGCTTTTTGACTTATTTTGAGAAAGAATGAGAAAAAATTTGAATTTGTGTATATTTTATATGACACGGGTCTTTTATTGTCTGGATAATGTAGGCGTTACCTCACCTCAATTCATTTTCACCACCCATTCAAACACGCTCACGCATTAAGTCCAAATTTGAATGAAGAAAGCAAAAGGAAGAAGAATCATTTAAAAACTTTATTTAGAAAAAAAAAAATTTAATAGTTAAAAGCATTTGACTCGGTAATAAAAATTCAGTTTACTACAAAAAAAAAAAGGGCGTGATTTCTCAACTCGTCTCCTTAGTTGGATTTTGTTTTATGCCCTTCTGTTTTTCTTTAATGAATCTTCCCTTTCTACTAATAATCATGATGATGATGATGATGTCATTGATGATGATGATAAGATAAGATAAAACAGAGGATGAATTTTTTTAACTTGTTTTAAGTTGACAGACCAAGAGCTTTTAAGAAAAGCCCTTCTTATGATTCTCTTCTGTTAGGCCATGAAATGAAGAGTGGAAGAATGAGATTTGCTTATTGTTGGGTCTCAACACCACTTGTTGTAAGCATGAATGTGAAAGCGTGAATCACTGCGATCAAATGATCAATCAAACCACACAGGATGGAGAAAATTAGGCACAGATATTTACGTGGTTCGGCAAACTCACCTACGTCCACCAGAAATAACACTTTCCACCATTAAGCCCTACGTAATTTGGAAGATTCCGACACTCATAGGAGAGAGCTCTAATTCTCTTTGAGAGTCTAGGATTACAGATTTAATCAATATAGAATCTCTATTTTATTGGCCAGCTCTAACTCTAACTCTCTTAGACAGTCTAGAATTACAGATTACGTCAATATATAATTTTTATTTTCTTGGCCCCCAACGAAGCCCTGATACAATTACCAAAATACCCACCTAATCATAGGTCAAACCCAATGAACCATTCTGATAAACCTAGAATACAAGACACATAAACCCAACACTTATTCTTGGGGTTTGAGAGGCCACAAAATCATGCCGAATCACCACTTAATCTTCATTATGAAACATTTAGATTTGTGATCAGCCTCAGAATTAGTGATGATACTTTCAAAAAGAAACCTGATATTATTGTCATATTATCAGAAAACATTAATTCCTAACAAGTACATGATTTTAAAAAGTCAGCAAAACTAAAAGTATTGTAAGAAAAAGTCCGTAAAAATTCAAGATGTTTTGTTTATTTTCTATTTGGAACCATTGAAAAATTTATTTATTGATATATATTCCATGACATTTTTCCATTAAACATTACTGATGATTATGGTCATGACCATTTAGAAGTCCACTATAGACAACTGGACATTTTTCCTTTAGTAATGAGCATTTTTTACGGAGCTTACCTATGTGGACGACAATCAAAAGGAGGGGTGAATAGCACTGTTTTGGAGATGATATATTAGTGTTATATACATATCATTTAAATTTATTTTGATTTACTTTGATAAAATCAAAGCAGTCTAACGGTTGTGTCGCTGTCAAACGAGAACCATTGGTCCTTACCCTACTCTCAAGAGCTAGGTTGGGCCAGGGCGAAGGAGGAAAAACTAATATTTTTAATATTTAATTCATTCATATACCATGCTCGACTGAAAAAACATATAGTTTCTTTTTCTATATGCGAAACTACTTTCTTAGGGCTTGTTTGACAAATTTTATCTTTATGAAATAAATTTTGATAATAGAGATCAATTTCAAATGGAGCAATTTGAAATAAATATTTTACAAGTAGATCGTTTAGTAAGACAAAAGAACCATTTGAAATAAATATTTAGGAACCAATGGTTCACGATTTTCCATTAACTAATTCTCAAGATCTAGACCAAATCAGAGGCTGAAATTTTGAATCATAGTCGCTTTCAACGTTCCAAAGAGGATTAATGGTTCGGATCGCTATTTTTGGGTCACAAAACTCCAGAAATTTAGGTCAAAGTCTCTCCTATTTTTTACTAATACTCAAGACTCGAGACATATCAACGGCTCAAATTTGATCCCATAGCATGTTTGGGCAGTAGAATATCTCCAATGGTTCATGTTAGTGTTTAATGACCCAAAATCCAAAATAAAAAAGAAAAAAGGGGACGAGTTCAAAATCACAATACACATGCTGTTTCTACCATGAGATATCCAATGGTTCACAATGTTTCTTCGTTTTCTCAAGATTTGGACCAAATCAGGGGCTGAAATTTCATGTTATAGTCGTTTTCAACATTCTATAGAGGATCAACGGCTCGGATCACAATTATGGGACCCACAAAAAATCAAAAAATTAAATCTATGGCTCTACAATTTTGCACAAATATCTCAAGATTCATGATAGATCCAACGGCTCAACTTTGAGCTTGTAGCTGTTTTTTATCGTCGATTAACGATTTGGATCATCGTGTAGTATCATGAAATTAAAAAAAAAAATTGAAAAGCATATGAAACCTGCATTACCGCCCAAAACACTATTGAAGCACAGGTCTATGCGCTTCAGATTCAAACGTCTGTCCCGATTTTGCTTCCACCCCAGGCGGAAATGAAACAAACATTAAACCTCTTTATGAGGTTTGAAATGGTGGTCCTCATATGTATACCAAACGGTTTATTACTGTTTTCAAGTAGTCTTAAGACATTAAGAATCTGAAAATAGACATGTCAAACAGGCACTAAGACAAATCTTTACTACATATTAAAATTACATACTAATGTTTTAGAAATTTAATATAATAAATTGATTTTCCTGATCATATACCCGCATTTAGCACGGATAAGGTCAAGTACACGTTGGTCTACCTCCATTTATGCAAAAAAAAAAAAAAAAAAAAGGGGGGGTGTTTGGATCTTAGCAAAGTCCAAAGAGGGTATTTTTGACAGGTTGGCCTATTCTCTTTGTCAAAGTCGAAATGGTAGATTGGCCTATTCTCATTGTCAAAGTCGATAGGTTGATTGAAAATTTGTGCACTGCTGGGCAATGAAATATTTTCTAAAAGGGGCGAATGACCAATCCATGGATTCATGGATGATCAATAGAACCCACGTAGGCCTACCTGAAGTCTGCAATATCAATTCTCACCTTCTGCCATGCCATTGAGAGAGTTCTTTGGGATGATGTTTTTTTTTTTAATGCTCTTTTTGCATATTTGTAATATTCTTGAAAATAAAGAAAAATATAGCAAGAACATCACAATAATATCAGAAGAACATGAAAAAGAATAAATAAAAATCGAAACATAATCAGGAAACTTTTTAACAATATTTTATATCAATTCTTTTAGTTATTATTTATTTACTTAAAGTGGAATTCGTTTTTCCAACATCTCTCTTTTTTTGAGTTTTCCTATTTATGGCCTACCTTTAATCTATCTAATTGGTTCCCACACATCGATCCTCATTGGATAATTAGCAGGAATCTAAATTTCAGATTGCTCAAATGTTACTAAGAGTTGAACTCTATCACAACAAATTTGCACAGTGCATAACCATTAAACATTAAGGAGTTACAGCTAATAATGGCTAGGGTCATTTAATTAATTAACATGATATATCATATTTTTCCATCTCCACCAAAGCATTTTCATATTTCGCACCTCTTTTGACTGTCATACATTCACATGAGCTCCTCTAACAGGAGTTTTTCTATCTTTGAAAGTACTTGAGTACTTTATAACATTTCTTTTAATTATACATGGAAAATTCTAAAGTAAGAACTATTTGTGATCACGTATTTTTACTAGCAAATGGAACCCTCTTATAATCAATCCAACCCCTTAAATTCATTACTCACTAAAGAATGGGTATGCACCCAAATTTCACCATCATCTAACTGTTTCTTACCGATGGATTAAAATTAAAAAAAAGATAATGCATTCTAAAACCATTAAATTTAAGGGTCATAGATCAAAGGATTATGATGATTTAATAGATCAGTTGATTTTTTGTATACACTTTGGTCTCAATTACATGTTTCAATCCACCACCTCCACTTAATTGGCATGGCCCAAGTTCGCGATAGATGTGTGGGTGGAAAATATAGAGAGGATGCCATGTGGCTGGTGATCTTCGGCCCATGGTAATTTTGCAAATCTCATTGGTTTGCTAGATTTTTTTTTTTTTTTTTTCATATTTCTATGGATCTCAGTATCCAAATATATAGTGAACGCTTTCTCCATCAAAGCCGAGGGAACGCCTCATCGCTTTAACGCAATATGCATGCATGATCAAGGCATGTAATTGAGATTACACTAAAAAGCCATTGAAGCTTATGGGCAAACCGTGTGGGGGCATATTAAGCCCCCACATTCCAACAGCTGGGACCAAAAGGGGGTGGTCATGAGAGGTGGCCCATTCATTATTATACATATATGTATCTATATTATAAGCTATGTAGCCACAACTCGAGAGAGAGAGAGAGAGAGAGAGAGAGAGAGAGAGAGTCAATATTTCAATATGAAAACCCCATATAATTAAATTCAATTATCAAATTACAAGACTACAAGAAACGATTTAGAGTCAGGAGACACATCCACTTCCATTTGCATGTATGGATTATGAAGTGCTTATTGTTTTAACCGACACTACTTGCATGTATGAAACACTTATTCTTTTGACAAACTTTTCACATTTTCAGGTGTGAGTGTTATTGGTCTTGGGTCCTTGCACCAATCTCTCATCTAACCCTGAATCTTGTCTTGGCTGTAAGCCTCCTCAGAAGCAGAGGCCTGTGCTTTGGGGGGTGTTGGACAGTGCCCACCATTTCCTGGTGCAGATGTGCCATCCGAACTACAGGGAGGATTGCCTTGCTGCAGAGACTGAAACATGAGGGTTTCTTTCTTCAATCCCGACTCTCCACCTAAAGGCCTAGCCATAGAGAGATAAGGACGAGTCGAGATCAAGACGATGAACAGAATGGATATTAAAGGCAAAAGGTTTCTTCTGAAAGAACCCATATCTCAGTGTTGAGAGAGAGAGAGAGAGAGGGGGGTGGGGGGGCGGGGCGGGCGGTGGGGGGGTGTGGTGGATCTTCCTGTAGAGTACTAAAGGAGATGGAAGTATGAGGTGTGAAGGAAAGGTGGAGCTTGTTGTTGTATATATAGCGGTTGTGTCAGGTGCTGGTGGAGTTTAGGAAGCTGCTGTTTTGTTTTGTTTCAGGAAACTGTTTGACTATGCCTTGTCCCGTTGTAGGGTTTAAGGGAATAGGAGTCGGGTCCTGAGTCTGACTGTAAAAATTCGGACTAGGCAACTTCCTTTGTTGTTCTTGGTTTTGGAATATTGAATATTTGGTTTGAATTGAATCTAATAAGGTCTAAAGCTAATAAAAAGAAAAGAGGAAAAATGAAAAGAGGTAAAAAGGAAAAGGGCCTCTGATGTATAGAAAGAAGGTTGAGTTCGGGTTTGGATTGTTAGTGGTTTGGTTAGAGATAAAATTGGATTGTTTGTTTATTAGAGGTTTTATGTAAGTTTTATCAATGTATAATCTTGTTATTACCATACATGGACTAGAAAAAACGCAAAATAATTATAATATTAAAATTTATAAAAGAAAAAATTTATGATCAGCTTCTTTAAAATTAAATGCAAAAGATTTTAGTCTGAGAGAGAGAAAAGAAAAGGAAGAACATTAGAATTCAATACCTAATACCATATAATTAAAAAAAATACAAGCCCATGAAAATTGAAGATTAATGATAAAAAAAACTAAAAAATAAAATCAAAACAAACTAAAAATTCAATGAAATTTGAAAGACACATAGAAATAAAATATAAAAATGAAAATCCACAATCAACTTAATAACATAAGCAATTTAAAGGAATCAAACACTCTTGAGAAAAAAAAACTCAAAAATGGATCACAAAAGAGCAAAGACAAAAGAACCCACAAATTCATGAAAAACCATCATAAAAAAATAAAAATAAAAACCCTTTATAAGTGAGAAATTATAATAAAATAAATACACAATAAAATGAAATAATTTTTATTAAAAAGGCTATAAAAATATATAGAGGATTTTACTCAAAAAATCCTGAAATATAGCCATATATCCCGAAAGGTCCTCACAATTTGTGTAGCACTAATGAGGTCCTTTCGTCAATTTTTTATATTTTTTATACTTTTTTATGAGCGACGATAGCATCACCATGGGTGACGCTAGCGTCGCTCATCACACCTTCTTCTTCCCTTCTTTTCTTTTCCTTTCTTTCTCTTCTTCCTCCTCTTTCTTTCTCTTGCAACATGTGCTAATCTAGTAGCTTTGGATCAAGGGAGATGGATTCATGTCTACATAGAGAAGGCCGGGATCATGATAAATGAGCGATTACTTGCCAGCCTCCTAGATATGTATGCTAAGTGTGGAGAGAGATAACAAATTTGCGTCAAAGATTTTCTTTGATGAGCATGGTCCCACTCAAAAAGTAATGCCATGATTGGTGCCATATACCTCCCCAAAAGCTTAAGCTCATAGTGGAAGAGATAAATATTAAGACATAACAAGCCTATTACTTAGGCGATGTGGGATGTGGACTTCCCACAGGCCCAACAGATTTCATGGACGGGCCTGTCACGTGGGCTACACAAGAACGTCTGATACCATGTAAGAAACCTTGCTTAAGCTCATAGGTGGAATACAGGTAATATTAAGACATAACAAGCCTATGATGTGGGATGTGCTTGACATATTGGTGGGCTTGACATATGCATGGGCTATCCAAGGAAGCCATTAAACTTTTTGAACAAATGAAACTCACAAACGTAGCACTTGATCATGTCACATTCGTTGCGTCACTTAATGCCTGTAGTTACGGATTATCGGTAGACGAGGGAAGCCTATACTTTAAATCAATGAGTTGTGTGCATCGTGTGGAATCCAAAATCGAGCATTATGGGTGCATGCCATGGTGGCGGGGGTGCAGGGTGATTGTAGGTGGGGAGGAAGAGAAAGAGGGGGAGGAATAAGAGAAAGAAAGGAAAAGAAAAGAAGGGAAGAAGAAAGTGTGACGAACGACGCTAGCTTCGCCCATGTGTCGCCAATGGTGACGCTATCGTCGTTCATAAAAAAGTATAAAAAATACAAAAAATTGGCGAAAGGACCTCATTAGTGCTACACAAATTACGAGGACCTTTCAGGATGTATGACTATATTTTAGCATTTTTTCAGAATTCCTCAAATATATATAAATAAAGATCAATAGCCAATACAATGATAAATTTTTTTAAAAGAACGAAACCAACTTATGATAATCTAATACTAAAAAATGAGAATCTTAAGCCACAAAAGAAAAAAGAAAAATCCATAAAAAGATTTCACAAAGAGAACTTAAAGAACCCAATGGAAGTAAAATAAATAATTAACTTATAATGATAATCATTAAAAAAATAAAAAAATACAATAGAAAAATGAGAATTCACAAAAAATCCCATGATAAAAAGTGATTTAAAAGAAAAAAAAACCAAGGAGAACCCAATACCTAAAAGTTGAAACAAAAAAGGGAAAAAAAGAAACCCGCAATCTATGAAAACCATAGAAATACAAAACATAAAAATACTGCAAATCTATAGAAATTTTAAAATGATGATTCTTTTGTATAAATCATTTTAAAATGACATAATTAAAATTCCTCAAAGAAAATATGATGAACTCAAAACTAAATGAATCAAAAAAGGTTTACCTCTCAAATTGAAATGTTTAATAATTGCACCAATTGTCTCAAGATACTTACATTTTAAAATGGGTTGAACATTGATCTAAACTAAGCATGCAAATGAGACTTGAGACGGTTCTAAAAAGAGACACAAAGAAACAAAAGAATTATTTAAGTTGCTCTAATAAAATACAATGAACTTAAAAGTAAATGAATATAAAAAATGAATGTTCTCTTGTTGACATAGAGAAATATAATAATATTGGAGAAAGTAAAAAGTGATTATAATAAGAATGAGCTTAATTCTTTATTTAGATGGACCAATATTATTGGAAATTCTTTTTACCATTAGTTCTGCATTCTTAATAAAAAGTCTACAATCAAAATCAATAGATAAAAAAGAAACCAGACAACCCAAAGCCGAGTAAAAAGGACTAAGGATTAAATAAATTAGACAACCCAGAAATCAATATTTCACATTCTAAAAAAAAATAAAAAAATCATATAATCATAACAAACAAAAATACTTGAAATTCCTTATATTAGTGGCACTTAGAAACTGTGACCCATTAACACTCAAATGCTATTGCCTTGATTGAAATATGATGATATTGAGAGTTTCTTAATAGACTAAATGTATGATGGAGAGTCTAAATCACAGAAAAAACTTTCTTTGGAAAACTCCAGTACTATTTTGTATTTTTTATCAGAGAATCAATTTGACCGTGGAAATAACCCAATATGAGGTGAAAATTTGACGTATCCCATAAATAGCAAGGATGTTTGTCTTAATGATTGTGATTTTTAATAGATGGGGTCTACGGTAGTGTTCCACTTTACATCACGATTTATAAAAGTTAAAGCTACACACATAAAAAAGAAAAAAACCAAACTCCACCATTTGTCCCTCGGCAAGCGTGCATGGTAGCACATCAGTTAATTAGAAAGTTTCCCGCCTCCTCTTTTACTCTACACTGTTGTCGCGAGTTTTTCTTTTTTCAATAATATTGTCATTTTTTATTAATTATGAAACTTATTATTTTTGTTGATCAATTCCATATATTATATATTCATTTGAGTTTAGTTTTATTGTAAAATTGTTGTCATAGAAAATTAATAACTATATAAGAAATTATATAAAATAGTTATTTTAAAAGTTTGATCACCCATGCTTAAAGTACAATGCATAAGTATGAAAAGAATAACAACAATATTTATAGGGATCAATATTCTAAAAATATAGTTTTTTTTTTATAAATACCTTGTAGATAAATTCCAACTCCCGATCAATATTCCAAAGTGGGGCTCCGTCCCTTCATCATTAACTAATTTTAAGTTTTTGTTGATAACTATTAATAAAAAGAAGCTCTGTGGTGTAGTGGTAGGGTTGCCCCTTTGAAATTCATATTGTTTTAAGTTTGAGTCTCAGCGCATACCATGATTAATTTTTACCAAGTCATTAAAAAGTGTGCTTTATATCTTGCCCGACCTAATTTACCCCAACCCGACCTGTTTGCTAGGGTCAAATTAAATTAAATTGGATGAGTTAAAATCAATAGGAGCGAATTGGAACTGATTTCAATTTAAAACCACTTTACTTCATTTATATATATATATATATATATATATATAATTGAGTGGGTTTTCCTCTCGTGAAAGTAGTGGTAATTTTATGGTAGTACAGTGCATTTTGAAGAATTGTTTTTAGACAGTCAATTCAACGATCTAACCCCAATGAATTGATGCAAACTAGCTCCCTGTGACAAGTTATATGGTCTATTTGAATTGATGATCATTATAAGGGCCCCACATTCTACCTTGCACAGAAAGATTGCGATAGACACACAGGAGCAAGTCATTTGGGTAAAATACTACAAAATGGTTATTGTGTCTTACCCCACCTATTTAAAATGTTTTTTATTATTTATTTTTTTTGGTATCCCAGCTTAAAGGGGGTTGGGGCCCCTAGACCTCTTGAGAGGGAGCCCTTGGGTGAGGGGAGTAAACCTTGGGTGAGGTGGGGGTCCTCTGGTTAGGAAAGTAGACATCTGATGAGGTATCACAGCCTCAGGTGAAAAAATGTGTCTGCCTGCGTTCGAACCTAAGATAAGAACTGGTGCCTCTTACCACTAAGGTAAGAGGTCATTCTTAACCACTCAAAATCGATTGACTGTCAATAGTGAAAGAAAGATTGACATAATTTTTACATTAATGTGTTTTGGGGGTGGCTGCAAAATTAATTTGATCATGTGTAATAACTAAATATTTATTTTTCCAATGGCTAGATCAATCGTCAATGGTCCAAACTCCAAACTCCAAACTCCAAAACGAAAATGCACTGAGCAGCCGCATTAAGTCGTGTATCGTGTTTGGGCGTTTTTCATACCCTTGCGCTTGGGCCTCATTTTTTTACTTCTCCCGCGTATCATTCGTGTCTTTTTTACGAGGAAGAAGTATGAGTCGTGTTAATGACCCTCTTGGTGCGCCGGTTTTCAAGTCTAAGCCTTTGAGAACTCGGACCCTAATCACTTTCTATGCGTGTATATATATACAGCCCTTTCCATCCTACATTCCCTCATTCCAATCACATCTCTCTTACTAGCTATCGGTTTCTCTCTCTCTCTCTAAATTTACTGACATGGGTTCTTGCAAAAGAAATATGTTGTATGTAATATCCATTCTTTCTATCCTCTTGACTTCAACTCATCTGTCTCTTTTTGTGGCTAGGCCTTTAGAAGAAAAGTGGGGATGGAAGAAAGAAGTCCTCATGTTTGAGTCCCTGGTAAAAGGCCAAACGCCCCCTCCTGGCCATTCAGGTTGCACGAATGGACAAGAAAAAGATGGGCCCTCATGTCCAAAACTAGAGGAAATGAATTTTTCAGTCCATGTTCCTGCCACAACACAGGCCTCCAATTATGGCACCAGCAACCCTTTTGGGGCTGATTCTGAAGATTCTTCCAGCCAAGATCGGATTATTGAGGGACATAACCGTCTTGGTTAGTGCGAGCTTGGTGCAACAACCTTACACCAGTAAGCAGTAGCACATGAAAAGGTCAATGTATTAAGTATTTCATACATGTAAGTCGTGTAGGTTAAAGCAATAAACACTTCATCCAAGCAAATTAATGTAAGTGGGTGTATCATTTGAATCTAATAACAATTTGATAAATGAAATTACGTGGGGTTTGTCATCTTCAAAGATTGACTGCACTACATGTGCTCTCTCTCTCTCTCAAACAAGAGTTGGTATTTTTATTTGTATCAGCTTTTTTGGTTTCTCTTTTCAAGTATGAACCCAGGCAACTTGATTGCACCACTGTGCAGGATCTAAATGATAAGACCACCATGGCAAACACCAAGTAAATACAAATGCATGCATTGAAGTTCTATATAAGCTACGTATTGTAATTTAACTGGCGTTGAAGGATATAACTGTGCAATAAAAGGACTATCTGGATGTCGCCTAAATGGAGTTCTAATAACTGCAGTTAGAGAAGTCAACGGATTTGGGTCCAGCCTGGATTGTCTAGTAACACCAGATTCAAATTAACACGCCTAATTCGCACCTCTCGTTAAAAGTATAGCATCAGAAACCTTTGTTGAACCTGTAACATGAGTCCGACCTGATTTAACCATGATTAATACTAAATAATTAAATTTTATTAAATTTAACTATACTTAATTTATAATTAAATTTTTTTAACATTAATTAGTCTTATTTAGATTTTTGGGCTAGACCATGGGTCGTTGGTAGGTTAGGTAGTTTGAACCCAATTTGACTCTTTAAATAGAGCCAAATGACTTTTTTGTAATCTTAGATTTTATCATTTTTCATTATATGCATGTCATATTGGCGTCATCGCGTGTATCTCATCAAGTACATCAGTTTTCATTTTGAACTCCTCCCCTTTTTACTTCAATTTCATCAAGTTAGTCATTATTCGACTTAAACTGAAATTATTAGAAAGAAAATGGACTTTTTGGAAAAATGTGGGAACTACCCACTTAAACAGCTACGTTTCATTCTATGGTCCATTCTCTTGTTTCTCATATGAGCTTCCTTTCTCTCTATCTGTTTTTCTCATCCTCCTCTCTTCTCAATCATCTAAGTGAGCAATTGCATGTGAATTTGAAGGAATCAGCTGACTTCTACATCTTCTTCCCCATCTGTCAATATCTTTTGCTTGGCAAGACCCTTCCTTCCAATCTTCCGTGACCGGAAAAGGGTAAGAATCACATCTCCTTTCAGGTTTTAGGCTAATTTGAGTCAAGGGGACTTCTTTCTTCTACATGCATGCATTCTCATTATAGATTTGGCATGAATTTCATTGTTAAGGTTGTGAGTTGGGGGTTTTCAATGCTTGTGAGCCAAGAGAGTAGAAAGGATTGTCAAGCATCAATTGAGGCAAGTATAAGCTGTAAATTGCAAATATTGCATGTTGTTATTTTCATTGATTTCTTTGTCTATATTCCATTATGTGGAAACTTAGCCTCTTCGTCACATCCCGGTCGCGAATCACCCTGGCCTAGGGTAATCCACGAGGTGTGACACGCGTACTCCTGTGATATTGTACCTGTTTCGAGTCAAATACAACACACGAAGGAGAAAACAGTCCTTTAACCACTTGTAAGTCAAGCGCACTAAAGCCTGTCAATAAGATTTAAATAGCGGAAGCTGTAAAACATTTCACATAAGAGTGTCATTTCCAATTCAGTCCCAGTTAAGATTCCAAGTTTAACAAAAGATTTAAACATTGATTAACATAGGAGGGTTTATAAAGATACCCTACACCCTATACCAAAAGTAATCACAAGTATTTTGAAAAAACTAAGTGTGACCCACACAAAAAGGGGTTAGTCACACCCTACAATGGAGCTCTCAAAATATACTCATTGCTCTCCGATGGAAGTATCTACATAGGGTCATTCCCTGCCCACTCCTCTAATCCTGAAGAACCCTCTTCGGTCTCTTCCTCTCCCTCCTAGGCCTCCTCTGAATCGGGAGTTGCACCTACGTCTGTGACACCAAAGATAACATCATGAATGCGACGATTCGACAAGTATAGGCATTAATAATTTTGCTATGATACCTAGGGATGTAAATGGGTCGGTTCCAGTCCGGGTCCATGGTGGACCCGGACCCGTCTCGGGGGCCAGTTTCTTGGTTCTAGACCTAGAACCGTTAAGGAGAAGGTGGAACCAGACCCAAAACCATAACCATAAATGGGGCAGGTCCGGGTTGGGGTCTAGGTAGAGAATGGTATGGGAAAAAAAATCTAATTTTAATGAAAGATTCTCGAAAATTGAGGTAATGTGTCGGGTCTTGAGTCCACAAATCCGAACCAATGTGGAACCGGAACCTGACCCGTTTAGGCCACGGGTCCAAAAAAAGGACTCGGACCTTGATCTATTTACTTAGCAGAGCCTAAATAAGAACTCAAACCCGATTTTTAATGGGTTGGAACCTCTGGGTAATCGGAGAATCGGAGACCCATTTACATCGTTAATGACACCATGGGATCCTGGCAACAGAACCTTATCTTTCTCTTGTTCAACAACAATCTCTCTCTGGAGTAGTGACATACTGCTATCGATCGCTGCCTCCATTGGGAAGCCTCTTCGTCTTGATGAAATCACTGCCAAGCAGAGGATGTTCTCCTTTGCTAGAGTTCAGGTGTTACTAAATGTGGCTTGCTCTTCTCTGAGGTCCCTCACAGTCGAACTAGAAGGTGAAGAAGCAGTTGAAGTTGAGGTTCAGTATGAATCGACTCCTTGCTCCGAGTGTCTTTCAGCTGGATATCTCTCCACTAAATGCCCATTCAGAACGAAGCCTAGCTTGCTAAAGACCCCAGCTCAAGTGGCCGTTTTGATTGCTCCATCCACCTCAGGGGAATTAGGATCAGAGGTAGTCACCAGTTTTTAGGTTCCTCCTGCCATAGGACTTCGGCTTTACTAAACCAAGGAACTCTAGCTCAGCCCAAGCTCAAGAAGTCCACCCCATTGAGCCAGGTAGCCAGAGCACTCAGGTATCCTGGACACTTTCTCTCCTTCTGCAAGTCACCCCTCTGACCCATCTACAATGGCCTCCTCCAATGGACAACTCCCCCCCTCATCTCTTCTTCTTACCAACCTCCCCTCTTCACCATTAGCCCCTGCCATACCAAACCAAACCAATTCAGTTATAGAGCACCCATCCAATATATCTTGCCATTCAGTTACCCCCAAGGCATCCAGCTACAATCGACTCCTTCCTTCAGACAATCCGCTTTCAGCTCTCCCCATGGATCTAGTTTTTGAAATCCTGGAGAAAATCCCTGCCCCCACCTTGGATTGCTCCAATCCTTTCTCCATCTTGGAGAACTGTTCTTTTGCAGATCCCACATTATCCACCTACAACCTCAAAAAACTATCTGCAGCTCCCCCCAAAAAGAAGAAGATCATTCCAGAACAAGTCTCTGTTCTGGCCCCAGCTACCACTTCCTCCACAACTATGCCTCAGATAATCCCAAACCTAGTCTTAATTCAGGCACCACCTACCTCTTCTTCCACAACTCCTCCTCCTGCTCCCTCTCTCCTCAACCCGGTTCCCAATAGTGGGCTCTCCCTAGAGGTTGATCTCTCCCCTTTCAAACTGAAAGCCAGACGGAAATCCAAAATTAAAGGACCTACCTCCTCAGGTACTAAGGCAAAGAATCCCCCTGGCACTCCCTCCAAATTAGTTTCATAATGGTTAAAGTTATCTACTGGAACTGCAGGGGCATCTCTAACACCCCAACAAAAACAATGGTTTCCCATCTTATTGCAGCTCACTCACCTGATATCCTCTTCCTCTCTGAGCCTAAGACATACTTGGACTCCTTTTCTAATGGTTCCTCCCCCTTCGGCCTTTCCCCTTCTTTCTCCAATGTAGAGAATTCTCTGTGGTGCCTTTGTAACCAAAGCTCTAATTTTTCTTTTAACCTTTTAGACCAATCTTCCCAACATATAATCCATCTCTATCTCAACTTCTCCCTCCTCTCCCTCCAGAATTATCACCGGTGTCTATGGCTCTATAGATTATAGGCAAAGGTGGATTCTCTGGGATTATCTAGTTAACAGTCCCTTCTCCTCCATGCCTTGGTGTGTGTTAGGCGATTTCAATGCCATTCTTCTAGCCAAAGAAAAACTCAGCATTCGCCCTCCTTCATCCCTCTCGGTAAAGGAGTTCAGTGAGATGGCCTTGGCTGTTGGTTTGAAAGATCTGGGGTTTAGAGGCAACAGCTTCACTTGGGCAAATAATGGGCAAGGTCAGGCTTTTGTGGCTGCTAGGCTTGATAGAGCATTTCCCAATACAAAATGGCTAGACACAAATGTGGATCCAGTTGTGAACCATCTTCCCCGAATTTCCTCAAACCACAGCCCCATTATCCTTGGCCATCGGCAATGCCTTTCCTTCAAAAATAGGCCTTTCAGATTTGAGGAAAAGTGGCTCTATCACAACTCTTTTATTAAGGTTGTGGAGGACAGATGGGCTTCTCCCTGTAGCGGATCTCCCCAGTTCATCTTGGCCACAAAACTCAAGATTCTAAAGCTCAACCTTAAGACTTGGAGTAAAGATATTATGGCCATTTCAAGAACCACATAGCAGAGGCCGAATCCCAAGTTTTGGCTAAGGAATCTACCTTTGAAGCTGAGCCTAGTGACCACCTCCTTAGGGACCTGAACCAAGCCAAAGCCTCTCTCCATAACTGGCTTAATGCGGAGTCTACTCATTGGAAACAGAGGGCAAAGGTCAAGCGGCTTCATGATGGGGACATAAATACTAAATTATACCACATTTCAGCCAAGGCCAAAGGAATTCGCAACCGCATTGACAAGATCACGGTCGACGGCACTATTTTTGAAGATGAAATCCAGATTAAAGATAAGGCTGCCTCTTTCTTCTCTAACCTTTTTCAAGCAGCTTCGGTCATTCTTAAGGAAGATCTTTTCCTCTTGGATGGTCCATCAGTCTCAGAGGAGCAAAATCAGTCCCTGGTTGCTGCCCCTGACCCAGAGGAAATTAGAAAGGCAGTCTTTCACCTCAAGAGGAGCAGCTCTCCGAGGCCGGATGAGTTTTCAGGAGCCTTTTTCATGAGCTGTTGGCACATAGTGAGTAGAGAAGTGACAGTGGCTGTTACCCACCTCTTCCTAACGGGTCGTTTGTTGAGAGAAACAAATGCATTTGTTATCTCTCTCATCCCCGAAAAAATCTTCTCCAAAAACCTTCTCTGACTTTAGGCTAATTAACCTCTTGAACTTCACTTACAAAATCTCCTCCAAGATCCTAGCTTCAAGGCTATCTACCATCCTTCCCCATCTCATTTCCCAAAGCCAAACCGCCTTTGTTAAAGGAAGAACAATTCATCAGAACATGGCCTTAGCTCATGATCTTATTCAAAAGCTAAATTCAAAGATCAGTGGAGGGTCTGTTTGCTTAAAGCTGGACATTTCCAAGGCTTTTGACAAGCTTCGGTGGAACTTTCTCTTCAAAGCCCTAAAGTTTTTCAACTTCTCTTTAGCTTGGATTAATCTGATTAGGGAGATGATCTGCACTAGTAGAGGCTCGGTTCTTATTAATAACAACCCCTCTGGGTTCTTCTCTTCTTCTTGTGGTCTGCGCTAAGGGGACCCACTGTCTCCTTATCTTCGGGGAAAATAATGCCAATCTCTCCAATTCCCTCCACTCCCTGCCACCTGCTCTATGCAAACGACATCCTGCTTTTCCTAAAAGCTTATAAGCCAGGCCTGCGTCACTTACAAGAGCTGCTTTCTAAACATCAAGCCTCTTCTGGTCAGTGTTTCAACCTCTTGAAGAGCAATATTTACCTGGGGAAATGCTTTGCAAGAAGAGCCCAAATGATTTTAAAACTTCTCCCTATCACCCAGGCCTCTCTTCCTTTTGTCAACCTAGGAGTCCCAATTTTCTTTGGCTCCTCTTGCCACAATCATTTCAATTATCTTTTGGACTCTATTAGAGCCAGGCTTGACGGTTGGAAGGCCAAATGCCTATCCTTTGTAGGGAGGCTGATATTGGTAAAGCATGTGCTCTCCTCTATTTCCCTTCACGTCTCCCTTGTTATCCCTATCCCTACCAAAACTTGTCTGCAGATTGAAAGACTCATGTGTAACTTTCTATGGTCTTCTAGCTCAGATAAAAAGAAAAGTAATTTGGTGAATTGGGTTAAGGTCTGTGTGCCCAAAGCTGAGGGTGGCCTAGGTCTGCGTAGGGTGAAGGAGTTCAACAATGCTTGTTTGTTAAAGCTTGGCTGGTCTGCTGCAACTTCAGATCCTCTTTGGGCTTCTTGGTTTCGCAGAAGATATTTTAGGCACTCGTCTATCTAGTTCAGCGGTAACCCAATGGCTGGGTCCTGCATATGGAAAAAGAGCAGATCCTTGGCTGATCTTCTGCAGCTAGGTAGCCGTTGGGTGATAGGTAACGGCAACTCCATCCTCCTATGGCATGATAAATGGATTGATCATGATCCCATTGGTCAAAGATTTCCTCACCTTCTTTTCTCCGGCAAAGACCAGGTGGCGGACCTTATCCAGGGCAACTCATGGTCCATCCCAGCAAGTATTCCGGCTGAGGTTCAGGGCTACCTCCTTCAACAGACCTATCTCTTTCCTCTCTTTGGTACTTCTGCTCCAGACAAACTCTCCTGGTCTGGAGCTGCTTCAAGGGCTCTTACTCTCAAACTAGCCTGGGACACATTGAGGTCAAGACAAGCGGCTGTTGCATGGGATGGGTTAGTGTGGAACAAAATCCTCAATCCTAGGCTTTCTTGTTTCAGCTGGCGTCTTCTTCTCAGGAAAATGCCTACAGACTATTGGGCTATGCAAAAAGGGATTTCTATGGCTTCTAAATGTTACTCCTACCATAGCAACAGTGAGTCAGATCTCCACCTCTTCTTCCTCTGCGCCCTATCTCAGCAATTCTGGCATTGGCTTCTCAGCATAAATGGCTCGCCCATAGCTCTCCCTCTTTCTGGCTCTGATGTCTGGACAACTCTTGTCAAGCGTGTATATGACTATGGAAGAAAATCTGCTACAACAATCTTCTTCCAAGCGATCTACATTCTCTGGTCCATTCGGAATGCAGCCAAGCATCGCAGCATCAGGCCTTCCCTGAAGAAGGTGTAGCTGTTTTTCCATGACAGTTGCAGTGATTTGTTTCGCTCTTCTTCGGGTAAGACAACCCCTTCCCACCCAATTCTGAGGTCCTTGGGGTGGGAAAATTAGCTCCCCTCTTGGCAGTCCCCTCCTTCTTTGCAGGTCTGTTTGGGCGTCGGTGCAGGGCCTGTCGTAGAAGCAGTAGGTTCTTCATTTTTTTTTTTGTGGCAGCTGGGCTCTCTCGTTTTGGTTTTTGGGCTCTCGCTCTGCCCCCTTAAGTCTGCGCTGGGTTTGATTTCTTCACTAGGTGGAGTTGGCCGGAGGCAGGCTCTTTGTGCTAGGTTGTGGAGCTTTGGCCTCTGTTTTCCTCTGCAGGCAGAGCTTTTGAAGCTTTGTTCTTTGCTGGGTGGTGTTTCTTTGTTCTGTGCTAGTTCTCAGTTGCTCTAATGAGTTTGGTTCCCCTCATTTCTCGCTATGCTGATTTCTGTGCTGCGCAGTTTGCTTTCTGTGGTGTCTTTCAGCTGGATTAAGTAGCCAAGAAGTGCCTCTCTTTTCTTGTGGTTTTGCTTCGTCTTGTTGGGCTGTTTTTCTGCTTCGAGTGTGCAGTGCTCTTTCGTTTCTTGCTGTTGCCTGTCTTGTGTTTTATTTAGATGCGCTCCCTTTTGCTCCGGGCTGGTGTCTTTTTCTTATGTAATGCCTCGAGGAGTCGTTCATGTTTCTGTTTCTTCCTGTGGCTTTTTGTTTCTCCTAAGTGTGTTTTATGCTTGCTTTTGCCCCTTGTCAAAGGTTTGGCTTCTTCGTTTGGTTTCTTTTGGTTGTATTTTTCCTTCTCTTGTCCTAAGGGGCTTTGCCCCCTTCTTTCTTTTCAATACAAATTTACCAATTAGCAAAAAAAAAAAAAAAAAAAAAAAAAAAAAATTCTCTCTTGTTCTGCAACAACAACCCAGACAAAGATAGATCTCTCTTTCTCAAAGACCAAATCAGTCTTCTCCCGATTTCATCTTTGTAATGATCATGCAAGTGAAAAAAGAAATGAGAGGTGAGAAGGAAAATTGAAAGAAAAAAATCGCCAGGGTTTTTGCTTTTCACATTGGGATCCAATAATATCAAAGGATTCCGGCCAAAAAGTAAAAACAAAAAAGTGGTTGCCTACAGTCAACCATATTTGAATTTAAATCATGAAATTGGGAAAAAAAAGATGTAAAGAAGATTAATATGTCAAAATGCCTTAATTTAATCATGTATAATAACCAAAAAGTTCGTTTTTCCGATGGTTGGATCAATGGTTCCAAAATCCAAAGTCCAAAACGAAAATGAACGGAGCAGCCGCATTGAGTCGTGTATCGTGTTTGGACGTTTTTCATACCCTTGGGCATCTCTTTTTTTCTTTCTCCCGCGTATCATTCGTGTCTTTTTTACGAGGAAGAAGTATGAGTCGTGTTAATGACCCTCTTGGTTCGCCGGTTTTCAAGTCTAAGCCTTTGAGAACTCGGACCCTAATCACTTTCTATGCGTATATATATACAGCCCCTTTCCATCCTACATTCCCTCATTCCAATTAATCACATCTCTCTTACTATCCGTTTGTCTCTTTCTCTCTAAATTTACGGACATGGGTTCTTGCAAAAGAAATCTGTTGTATGTAGTATCCATTCTTTCTATCCTCTTGACTTCAACTCATCTGTCTCTATCTGTGGCTAGGCCTTTAGAAGAAAAGTGGGGAGGGAAGAAGAAAGAAGTCCTCACGTTTGAGTCCCTGGAGAAAGGCGAAATGCACCCTCCTGGCCATTCAGGTTGCACGTATGGACAAGGAAATAATGGTGGGCCCTGTAAAAAACTAGAGGAAATGAACTTTGCAGTTCATGTTCCTACCACCACACAGGCCTCTAATTATGGCACCAGCATCCCTTTTGGGGATGCTTCTGAAGATTCTTCCAGCCAAGATCGGATTATTCAGGGACATAATCGTCTTGGTTAGTGCGAGCTTGGTGCAAATGTCAAGTATTAAGTATTTCATACATGTAAGTCCTGTTGGTTAAAGCAATAAGCACTTCATCCAACCAAATTGAAGTGTGTGTATCATCTGAATCTAATAAAAATTTGATAAATGAAATTACATGGGGTTTGCGTATTGTTCAAAGATTGACTACATTATATGCTCTCTCTCTCTCTCTAACAAACATCAACTGGCGCTGATATTTTTATGGGGATTTGACACATTAATTCCCCTTAAACCCTATTTCTCCAATTTCAATTTGACTCTGGCCCACAACCTTTTTTTTATACTTTTTTGCCCTGAATCTCCATGATATCATGGGATCTAGGTCTAGATAAGAAGACTATTTTGGCTTTTTAATGTACGGGCTTCTCAACTTTTAACACTTGGATCCCATAATATCTTGGGTTTTTAAACTCCCATAATATCATTGGATCCAGGGTAGAAAAGTAAAAAAAAATGTTATACTAGAGATGACTTTGATGACAATATTAGGTATTCAGTCATGAAACTGGAGATGCAGGGTTTAAGGGGGATTGATATGTCAAATCCCCTATTTTTTATTTAGTTAAACCTTTTTAAGTATAATGAAATAAACAAACTCAAATGGCTAAATGTCTCTCTCTTTAAAATGAACCCATGCAACTTGATTGCGCCATGGCAGAGTCTAAATGATAAGACCACATGACAAACGTTTAAAGTTTATACAAATGCATGCATGGAAGTTTTATGTAAAGCTGTGTCCTGTGATTCAAGTGGTGCTAGAGGGCATAGGGATTCAATACAAGGAAAATCAGAAAGTCAACTATCTCAGTACTAGATGAGTCCAGTTAAAAGGAGCCATCAGACATGGGTCAAGCCTGGATTTGCCTAACCGCAGTCCAGTAACACTTGACTCAGTCTAATCAGCCTAATTCACGCCTGAACTTTAGTAGCAAAAACCTTAATTGAATCGGACCCAACTTCTTTGTTAAACTAGATTAAAGGGAGATTAAACTAGCCCTTGATCTAGCAGGCTTAAAGTCTAATTTCAAACCCATCCATGATATATATAGTCTGCCTTATTTGGATGCATTCGGATAGGTCCCAAGAGTAGCCTGCAATTAATATTGTAGTCAGGTCTTTAATAAATGTGTTTACTTTAATGTTAATCCCTTCTTTCTATTTGATTACCAAACTAATGTGAACCTGAAGGATTGAGGCTAACCTGTAAACTTCTATGTCAGGTTTGAGTTGCAGTTTCAACCAAAAAATGGTGGGATGCGGATAGAACCCATATTCAACTGGGCCTTACCTATTGTGCATCATTTCTATTTCTTCTTCTTCTTCTTCTTCTTCTTCTTTTTTTTTTTTTTTATAAGGTTCATGAACTTACAAGTGAAAAGAACAAATTAATGAGATCATCATCATCTACAGTTAAGATCATCATCATCTACATTGAGATAATTTATCTTTTCAATCTGACATTGAGGGAAGAACAAAAAGAAGGTCATCTAAAACTGACTAATTCTTTTGAATTTAGGAATTTGGTTCTTTGATTGATATACAGAGGGAAATTACTCAATGACTTGATTATTTAAAAAAATTGAATGAGTACTTGATTTCTTCTACTAAAAACAATTTCCATTCAGTTTATGATTTAAGCAAACTGATCAGTGAATTGTTGCAAATGTCAAACATGAGGAATAATCAATAATCACTTCCTTTATATTAGCTATTCTCTCTCAAACGTCTTTTGATGACTAATTTGCTTCATTTGGGTTTTGTCATTCTTTTCTTGATACCGTCTTTTTGAGAGAGAGAGAGAGAGAGAGAGAGAGAGAGAGAGAGAATCATATCAATACTTGCTATTGGCTCAAAACAATACTCGGTAGATGATGTGTTTCTCGCTTGGAGCTCATTTTAATCTGGTCATAAACAGTTATACTAAATTAAAAAATCATAAGAGGCCTAAATGAAATATGTATATAATTCTAAACTTAAGTATACGATTTTTTTCACGGTCTTTAACAGTTTTTAACTTGACAAAATGATTTTTAACGGTTTTTACGGATATGGTTCGGTTACAGTTTTTAACGATTAACCACGATTCGGTTTTTAACGGTTTTTCCGGATACTGTTACGGTAATGGTTTTTAAAATCGAAAATCATAATTTATGATTCGGTTAACGGTTCTCCCAAAATAAACAGTTAACCAAACCATTAAACCCCTAGTTGTTTTGTGCCCTTTTGTTTTTCTTTAATGAATCTTCCCTTTCTACCAATAATAATGATGATGATGATAAGATAAAATAAAGGGTTATTATTTTAAGTTGACATACCAAGAGCTATTCATAAAAGCCCTACTCATGATTATCTTCTATTGAGCCATGAAATGAAGAATGGATGAATAAGATTTGCTTATTGTTGGGTCTCTTGACACCACTTGTTGTAAGCATGTATGTGAAAGCGTAAACCACAACGATTGAATAATCAATCAAACCGCACAAGATAGAGAAATTCAGACACGGATATTTACGTGGTTCGACAAACTTGCTTACGTCTATCAGAAAGAACACTTTCCACCATTAAGCCCCACGTGATTTGGAAGACTTCGATACTCATGGGATAGAGCTCTAACTCTAATTCTGACTCTTTTACATAGTTTAGGATTACAGATTACATCAATATATAATCTCCACTTTCTTAGCCCCCAACGAATTGAAGCCCTGGTGCAATTACCAAAATACCCACCTAGTCATAGGCCAAACCCAATGAACCAATCTGATTAACCCGGAATTCAAGACACATAAACCCAACACATATTCTAGTGGTTGGAGTGGCCACAAAATCATGCCGAATCACCACTTAATCTTCATTATGAAACATTTAGATTTGTGATCAATGCCAGAATTAGTGATGATATTTTCAAAAAGAATCCTGACATTATTGTGATATTATCAGAAAACACTAATTCCATTCCTAATAGATACATGATTTTAAAAAGTCAGCAAGACTAAAAGTATTGTAAGAAAAATGTGGTATTAATAAAACTGTAAAAATTCAAAAAGTTTTGTTTATTTTCTATTTTGAACCATTGAAAAATTGATTTATTGATATATTTTCCATGGCATTTTTCCATTAAACATTACTGATGATTATGGTCATGACCATTTAGAAAAGTCAACTATAGACAACTGGACATTTTTCCTTAAGCAATGAGCACTTTTTACCGAGCTCATCCATGTGGACGACAATCAAAAGGAGGGATGAACAGTACAGTTTGGAGATGATATATATATCATTTAAATTTATTTTGATTTACTTTGATAAATTAGGACCATTGGCCCTTACCCTACTGTCAAGGGCTAGGTTGGTCCAGGGTGAAGGAAAAAAAAACTAATATTTTTAATATTTAATTCATTTATATACCACTATCATACCAACTGAAAAAATATATAGTTCTCTTTTTCTATATGTGAAACTACTTTCTTAACTAGGCAAATCTTTACTTCTTAATAAAATTACGTACTAATGTTTTAGAAGTTTAATATATTAAATTGGTTTTTCTGATCAAATATAAACCAGCAAAACATGCCCGCGTGTAGCACGGTTAAGGTCAAGTACATGTTGGTCTACCTCCCTTCATGTAAACCCAAAAAGAATCTTAGCAAAGTCCAAAGAGGGTGTTTTTGAAAGGTTGGCCTCTCATTGTCAAAGTCGAAATAGTAGATTGGCGCCTATTCTCATTGTCAAAGTCGATATGGTAGATTGAAAATTTGTGCACTGCTAGGGAATGAAATATTTTCTGAGAGAGGCGAATGACCAATCCATGGAGTCATGGATGATCGATAGAACCCACATAGGCCTACCTGAAGTTTGCAATATCAATTCTCACCTTCTGCCTTGCCATTGAGAGAGTTCTTTGGGATAGTGGGTTTTTTTTTTTTTTTTTTTTTTTTTTTTTTTTTTGCATATTTGAAATATTCTTGAAATTAAAAAAAAAAATATAGCATGAATATCACAATAATATCAGAAGAAAAATGAAAAAGAAAAAATAAAAAATCGAAACTTAGAACCTATAATTAGGACACTTTTAATAATATTTTATATGATCAATTTGTTTTTAGTTATTATTTATTTACTTAAAGTGAAATTCGTTTTTCCAACTTCTCTTTTTGAGTTTTCCTATTTACGGCCTACCTTTAATCTATCTAATTGGTTCCCACACACTGATCCTTTAGATAGCTCAAATGTTACACAAAGAATTTGCAGTGCATGCATAACCATTAAACATTAAGCAGTTCAATTAATAATGGATAGGGTCATGTAATTAACACGATATATCATATTTTTCCATCTCCACTCAAACGTTTGCATGTTTCTCACCTCCTTTGATTGTCATACATTCACATGAGCTCCTTTAACAGGATTTTTCCTATCTTTAAAAGTACTTAAGTACTTTATAACATTTCTTTTAATTATACTTGGAAATTTCTGAAATAAGAAGTATTTGTGATCAAGTATTTTTACTAGCAAATGGAACCCTCTTATAATCAATCCAACCCCTTAAACTCTTTACTCACTAAAGAATGGGTATGCGCCCAAATTTCACCCTCATCTAATTGTTTCTTACCGATGGATTAAAATTAAAAAAGGATAATACCTTCTAAAACCATTAAATTTGATGGTCATAGATCAAAGGGTTATGAAGATTTAATAGATCAATTAATTTTTTTATACACTTTGGTCTCAATTACATGTTTCAATCCACCACCTCCCCTTAATTGGCATGGCCCAAGTTCGCGATAGATGTGCGGGTGGAAAATATAGAGAGGATGCCATGTGGCTGGTGAGATCTTCCGCCCATGGTAATTTTAAAAAAATCTCATTGTCTTGCTAGATTTTTTTTTTTTTTTTTCATATTTCTATGGATCTCGGTATCCAAATATATAGTGAATGCTTTTTCCATCAAAGCCGAGGGAACGCCTCTCCGCATTAACGCAATATGCATGCATGCATGATCAAGGCATTTAATTGAGATTACACTAAAATGCCATTGAAGCTTATGGGCAAACCGTGTGGGGGCATATTAAGCCCCCACATTCCGACAGCTGGGACCAAAAGGGGGTGGTCATGAGAGGTGGCCCATTCATTATTATACATATATGTAGCCACAACGAGAGAGAGAGAGAGTCAATATTTCAACATGAAAACCCCATATAATTAAATTCAATTATCAAATTACAAGACTACAAGAAACGATTTAGAATCAGGAGACACATCCACTTCCATTTGCATGTATGGATTATGAAGTGCTTATTGTTTTAACCGACACTACTTGCATGTATGAAACACTTATTCTTTTAACAAACTTTTCACATTTTCAGGTGTGAGTGTTATTGGTCTTGGGTCCTTGCACTAATCTCTCATCTAACCCTGAATCTTGTCTTGGCTGTAAGCCTCCTCAGAAGCAGAGGCCTGTGCTTTGGGGGGTGTTGGACAGTGCCACCAGTTCCTGGTGCAGATGAGCCATTCGAACTACAGGAGGATTGCCTTGCTGCAGAGACTGAAACATGAGGATTTCTTTCTTCAATCCCAACTCTCCACCTAAAGGCCTAGCCATAGAGAGATAAGGACGAGTCGAGATCAAGACGATGAACAGAATGGATATTAAAGGCAAAAGGTTTCTTCTGAAAGAACCCATATCTCAGTGTTGAGAGAGAGAGAGAGAGAGAGAGAGAGAGAGAGAGAGAGAGGATCTTCCTGTGGAGTACTAAAGGAGATGGAAGTATGAGGTGTGAAGGAAAGGTGGAGTTTGTTGTTGTATATATAGCGGTTGTATTAGGTGCTGGTGGAGTTTAGGAAGCTGCTGTTTTGTTTCAGGAAACTGTTTGACTATGCCTTGTCCCGTTGTAGGGTTTAAGGGAAAAGGAGTCGGGTCCTGAGTCTGACTGTAAAAATTCGGACTAGGGAACTTCCTTTGTTTTTCCTGGTTTTGGAATATTGAATATTTGGTTTGAGTTGAATCTAATAAGGTCTAAAGATAATAAAAAGAAAAGAGGTAAAAAGAAAAGAGGTAAAAAGAAAAAGGGCCTCTGATGTATAGAAAAAGAAGGTCGAGCTCGGGTTTGGATTGTTAGTGGTTTGGTTAGAGATAAAATTGGATTGTTTGTTTATTAGAGGTTTTATGTAAGTTTTATCAATGAATAATCTTGTTATTACCATACATGGGCCAGAAAAACACAAAATAATTATAATATTAAAACTTATAAAAGAAAAACTTTACGATCAGTTTCTTTAAAATTAAATGCAAAAGGTTTTAGTCTGAGAGAGAAAAGAAAAGGAAGAACAAAAGAATTCAATACCTAATACCATATAATTAAAAAAAAAAAAAAAACACAAGCTCATGAAAATTGAAGATTAATGATCAAGAAAACTAAAAAATAAAATCAAAACTAACTAAAAATCCAATGAAATTTGAAAGATATATAGAAATAAAACATAAAAATGAAAATCTATAATCAACTCAATAACATAAGCAATTTAAAAGAATCAAACACTCATGAGAAAAAAAACCTCAAAAATGGAGCACAAAAGGGCAAAGATAAAAGAACCCACAAATTCATGAAAAACCAACATAAAAAAAAAAAAAAACTAAAAACCCTGAATAAGTGAGAAATTATAATAAAAGAAATACACAATATAATGAAATAAATTTTATTAAAAGGCTATAAAAATATATAGAGGATTTTACTGAAAAAATCCTAAAATATAGCCATATACCCCGAAAGGTCCTCGCAATTTGTGTAGCACTAATGAGGTCCTTTCGCTAATTTTTTATATTTTTATACTTATTTATGAGTGACGATAGCATCACCATGGGCGACGCTAGCATCGCTCGTCACACGTTCTTCTTCCCTTCTTTTCTTTTCCTTTCTTTCTCTTCTTCCTCCTCCTCTTTCTTTTCCTTTCTTTCTTTCTCTTGCAGCATGCGCTAATCTAGTAGATTTGGATCAAGGGAGATGGATTCATGTCTACATAGAAAGGGCTGGGATCATGATAAATGAGCGATTACTGATAAGTTCAAAAAAAGATATACTTTCATAGCATTATTTTATGATTTTTCATAGATAAAAGAACTCAAAACACTGTTTTTAACATAAAAATCATAAATTTCCTCCCCATCATGCTTTGCTCATATCTTTTCATTATAGATGGCCATTTGTATACATTTATATGAGTTCTAATGGCTTTCATACAAAATATGTTAAAAAAAATACTCTCAATTATGTTAATTTCTCTTTGTAGGTGTTAATTGAAGATTAATTTGAAGATTAAAGTTGAGATTCAAGAGTTAAAGAGAGTATTGATTAGTTTGGAAAACAATTGGATGAAGAAATGACAAAGATAGGCCAACAATAAGAAGAAAAATGAAAGACCCGGGTTTGTATTTTGACCATATCTTTCTACTCGGGTGTCCGATTGAGGTGATCTTAGAAGCATTGGAAAGCTTGTTCTAAGACCTACAAATCATATTTCACAACATTTCTCCCAATTCGGACATTTCGAGGGTCAAAATTACACATTAGTGTGGGAACTATTTTATAACACGGGAATTGCATTCATATGTTTATATTTCCATTCTTATAAAGTCCCACATTGGAAAGAAACCAAAAGAGAGCAAGCAAATGTTTATATATAAGGAAGGGAGCTCTAGGTATTTAGACACAAGCAAGGAGAGCATCCTCCTCTTTACTTAAGCTATTCTTGTAATTGAGAGCAATTGTAGAGAGAAAGTGAGGAAAGCTTTGTAAAAATTGAAGATTTATAATGAAAGCTTTGTCTTCTTCAATGGGTGGCTAATCACTTTGATTGGATCTTCTAGATGAAGCTAAGTTAAATACTATTCCTTTTGCTTATGCTCTTAATTCTCTTTGTTTATGTGCTTAACATGCTAGAATAGATTTTTCTTCATTGCAATATGCTATCTTCTATGCTTATTTTCTATCTTAGTATTCTTTTTACTATCTATGCTTAGGTTTGATAAATCATGCTTACGAGTTTATATCTTTTGATTGTTTATGCTTACTTTTGATAGATAGCCATTATGAATCTTTTCTTTTATGAAGGGAAGAAAGTCTTAGCTATTA
Organism: Camphora micrantha; assembly: GCA_003546025.1. NCBI lineage: Eukaryota > Viridiplantae > Streptophyta > Magnoliopsida > Laurales > Lauraceae > Camphora > Camphora micrantha. The sequence goes on along the minus strand of QPKB01000006.1, from coordinate 18,690,851 downwards.
GATTGTTAATTTTTAGAGCTTCAAAGTTATATTTTCCAAATCTATACATTGATTTGTCAATAGATTTGATTGTTTGTTTGGGAAAGAGAAGAGCATTAGTGTTGGATTAGTGTTACTTAGTGGATTCTAGATGGTTCAATCTATCCATTAATATTGATTGTTGTTTATTTTACTTACTTTAGTTTGATTCTATTCACATTGTCACACACTTATTCACTTGTTTTAATTCTCACACTCCATTTCTCTATCCACACCATCATATCCATTAGCTTATTCGTTCTTACCTTTTATGTGTTTGTTTTTATTCCCCCTTTGATTTTATACTATTTTAGCACACTTATTGTCATCTTCATCCATTCATTCCCTATTTTACTCACTTGTTATTAGCTCATTTCCATGGATGTTTTTTAT
>QPKB01000006.1:18663594-18689440 GCA_003546025.1 Camphora micrantha | reverse complement strand
CCTATGACATGTTATATGGTCTATTTGGATTGATGATCATTATATGGGCCCCACATTCTACCTTTCACAAAAAGATTGCGATAGACACACAGGAGCAACTCATTTGGGTAGAATACTACAAAATAGTTGTTGCGTCTTACCCCACCTATTTAAAATGTCTTTTTTTTTTTTTTTTTTGTATCCCAGCTTTTGGGTGGTTGTGGCCCCTAGACCTCTTGAAAGGGAGCCCTCAGGTGAGGGGAGTAAACCTTGGGAGAGGTGGGGGTCCTCTGGTTAGGAAAGTAGACATCTGGTGAGGTATCATAACTTTAAGTGAGAAAATGTGCCTGCCTGCGTTCGAACCCAAGGTAAGAAATGGTGCCTCTTACCACTAAGGTAAGAGGCCGTTTTTAACCACTCTAAATCGATTAACTGTCACTAGTAAAAGAAAGATTGACATAATTTTTACATTAATATGTTTTGGGGGTGGCTGCAAAATTAATTTGATCATGTGTAATAACTAAATATTTATTTTTCCAATGGCTAGATCAATCGTCAATGGTCCAAAATCCAAAGTCCAAAACGAAAATGATCTGAGCAGCCGCATTGAGTCGTGTATCGTGTTTGGACGTTTTTCATACCGTTAGGCATCTCTGTTTTTTCTTTCTCCCGCGTGTCATTCGTGTCTTTTTTTCTAGTAAAAAGCATGAGTCGTGTTAATGACCCTCTTGGAATCACTTTCTATGCGTAGATCTATACAGCCCTTTCCATCCTACATTCCCTCATTCCAATCACATCTCTCTTACTATCCGTTTGTCTCTTTCTCTCTAAATTTACTTACATGGGTTCTTGCAAAAGAAATCTGTTGTACGTAATATCCATTCTTTCTATCCTCTTGACTTCCAACTCATCTGTCTCTATCTGTGGCTAGGCCTTTAGAAGAAAAGTGGGGAGGGAAGAAGAAAGAAGTCTAAAAAATGGGTATGCGCCCAAATTTCATCATCATCTAACTGTTTCTATCGATGGATAAAAAAAAAATAAAAATATAATGCCTTCTAAAATCAATAAACTTGAGGGCCATAGATCAAAGATTATGATGATTTAATAGATCAATTAATATTTTATATATACTTTGGTCTCAATTAGATATTTCAATCCACCACCTCCCCTTGATTGGCGTGGCTCAAGTTGGTAATTGATGTGCGAGTAGAAAATCTAGAGAGGATGCCATGAGGCTGGTGATCATCGGCCCATGGTAATTTTCAAATCTCATTGTCTTGCTAGATTTTTTTTTTCCAAATATATAGAGAACGCTTTCTCCATCAAAGCCGAGGGAACGCCTCTCCGCATTAACGCAATATGCATGCATGATCAGGGCATTTGATTGAGATTACACTAAAAGCCATTGAAGCTTATGGGCAAACCGTGTGGGGGCATATTAAGCCCCCACATTCCAACAGCTGGGACCAAAAGGGGGTGGTCATGAGAGGTGGCCCATTCATTATTATACATATATGTATCTATGTTATAAGCTATGTAGCCACAACTCGAGAGAGAGAGAGAGAGTCAATATTTCAACATGAAAACCCCATATAATTAAATTCAATTATCAAATTACAAGACTACAAGAAACGATTTAGAACCAGGAGACACATCCACTTCCATTTGCATGTATGGATTATGAAGTGCTTATTGTTTTAACCGACACTACTCGCAAGTATGAAACACTTATTCTTTTAACAAACTTTTCACATTTTCAGGTGTGAGTGTTATTGGTCTTGGGTCCTTGCACCAATCTCTCATCTAACCCTGAATCTTGTCTTGGCTGTAAGCCTCCTCAGAAGCAGAGGCCTGTGCTTTGGGGGGTGTTGGACAGTGCCCACCAGTTCCTGGTGCAGATGAGCCATTCGAACTACAGGGAGGAGGCACATTGCCTTGCTGCAGAGACTGAAACATGAGGATTTCTTTCTTCAATCCCGACTCTCCACCTAAAGGCCTAGCCATAGAGAGATAAGGACGAGTCGAGATCAAGACGATGAACAGAATGGATATTAAAGGCAAAAGGTTTCTTCTGAAAGAACCCATATCTCAGTGTTGAGAGAGAGAGAGAGAGAGAGAGAGAGAGGATCTTCCTGTAGAGTACTAAAGGAGATGGAAGTATGAGGTGTGAAGGAAAGGTGGAGTTTGTTGTTGTATATATAGCGGTTGTGTAACTTGTGCTAGGTGCTGGTGGAGTTTAGGAAGCTGCTGTTTTGTTTCAGGAGACTGTTTGACTATGCCTTGTCCCGTTGTAGGGTTTAAGGTAAATGGAGTCTGGTCCTGAGTCTGACTGTAAACATCCGGACTAGTTAACTTCTTTTGTTTTTCCTGGTTTTTGAATATTGAATATTTGGTTTGAATTGAATCTAATAAGGTCTATAGCTAATAAAACGAAGGTCGAGTTCGGGTTTGGCTTCTGGTAGAGGACCCGTTTCTAAATCCTCAACTAAACCCATACCTACGGTGTTTGTGGGCTGGGTCGGGAGTGGTTGAAGCATTAGAAGCCTGACCCGACTTTAGAAATACAGGTCTTGGTCCAGCCAAATCCCAACAAGGGCAAAAAATGTTGGGCCTAAGCCCACCCATTCAGTCGATTGGGCTAGGCCTGGATTCAACAAGCTCAGTTTATATATCCAAGCCAGCCCTAAAGTGGGCTGGGTCCAATCTGGAGTGACCCAGGAGCACCCTCACTCATACTTGTGCTAACAGGTCTAGGCTAGATCGAGGACCTGTATCCATAGCCAAATCTAAATTGAAGGTTCAAAAACCTGGGCCAAAACTATAATAAAAGTCTCCACCCAGTGCCAAATACTTAGAAACCTTATTACAATATATTAAGCTAAGAGGTTTTTGGATTCAATTTTGACTGTTATTTATAATCTTGACCAGAAGTTACAGCAACTATCTTCTTTGTCTCTTTATCATAATCACTCATAACTGTTCTCTGCACTTTTCTTTTCTTTTCTATATTTTTCAAAGACTTTTGTTTCAATCCAAACTCTATATCATTCCCTAATTTCTACTCCAATTCTCATTTTTTACATTCTACGATCCCAACTCTTGGATTACATAAATACATACTCATAAAAAAAAATTTTCTTTTGCTTTCTTTCTAAAAAAGCTATGGATTTTTTTATAAATTAATATTTAAATTGCAATTTTTGCCATATCCGTGCTGAGTATGGGTAATTATGCGAATTTTTAATTATACGGAAATGTATCTCTTAGAACGACCCCACTTGATTGGAGCATCACCCTGAATCAAGAAACCTATACCCTTAAACCCAGCCATTGAATTTTCCGGGCATGAATGAATCTTTAGGTATGCTTATAGTTAGGTTTATTTCTAATATGGGATAAATGGCCTTGATTGTTCCATGACTAAGCCTGTCGGTCCATTCAAATCCTCGAAGTAAAAACATAATCCAACACCTCTAACAAACCTAGCTTGAAGCTTCGCAGGACCCAAAAACAGTACTCAAATCTTAAAATCCGGTTATGGATCCCAAATAATCAAGAGTTATGCTATATGGACAAACTTTTTATCCAGAATCATGGACAAACTCCTAAGTATCCCTTGAATATAATAGTGATATTCAAGGGATACTTAGGAGTTTGTCCATGATTCTGGACAAAAAGTTTGTCCATGTAGACTTTTTGAATAATCAAACCCCATATACCATCAAACCTTCATCTTAGAAGACCCCACCATGACCCAGCTTTATTATACCTGTTAGAAAGAACCGATTAGTTTTGTTAGTGATCAGATTAGATTGTTATTGGTTCGGTTACCGATAAAATTGGATTGCTAGTTTATTAGAGATTTGTTACACCCCATTCTGAGTTAATCGGGATTAACTCTAGTTAATCGAGATTAATGCAATTTAAGCATGATTAATCAAGATAAATATGATTAATGATCAGGATGGGTCAAATTAGTCTCAAACAAATAAATTAAGTATAATGGAATGAGTTTGAAAGAGATTGACTTGATTGAGTTGAATTTAGGTCCAAATTAGCGGAATTAAGGACTTTCTCATAAATACGGATTTATGCGTATTTCGTCGAATATGGTGGAGCTTGATACCAACATGTGTATCTCAATGAGTACAATAACTTTCATAATATACACATTTTCATTTGACTTGAAATGAGTCAAGTGAGCTTTGGTTTGACTCAGGCTTAAAATGAACTTAAAGTGGGGGTTAAGTTGTAAAATTACTTTCTAAAAGGTTCTAAATGAACCTAAAACCCATTTTCAGTCGGTTCCTTCAGTTGAAACAACAGAGAGAGTGAGAGTTCTAATTTTTCTTCTTCGTTTCTTCTTCTTGTGATTTCAAGAATGGATTTTGAGTGTATCATCTTCCCCATCATCTTTATTAAGTTGGTTGAGTTTTTGGAGTTAAAGTTTGGATAAGATCTCAAATTTCCATGGAACAAATTGTCAAGTAAGTGTTTAGTTGTTTTTATAGAACTTTTGAGTTCTATTAAGTGATTTGAGTTGTTGTTTGATACAATCAACTCAAGAACTTTTATTTTGGAATTGTTCATGGAGTTAGGGTTTGGAATTTGGTGATTTGGATCAAATAGAGCTTGAAAGAAAGGGATTTTGTTATTATCTCAACTATAAGACAAGTATAAACAATTATTGTGATTAAATACTAGTTGCTATGATTTTTCTCTTGATTATGTTGTGTGATATGATTTTAGTCTTTTATATGATTAATTTGTGTATATGATTGATTGATTGGAGAAGAAGATGGGTTAGATGTTAATTGATTGGAATAGAAGTGTTGTTGAGGTATATAAATGATGTTTGAGGAAAGGAACAGGAGGTTCCAGAATTTTATTGTAGGGAATATCAGTTCATGTGTATGTAGGCTTGTATAATTCATTAAATTTAATTTTTGTGAACAATTTCCATTTGGTTATAAATGATGGATAAATTGTCTATGGAGTATTAGAGACTCAAATTATGTTTAAATGGTCTTTGAAAAGACCTAGAGATGAGTAGGAAAGGTTAGGAAAAAGTCCAGTGTAAAACAGAACTTTACAGGTTCTGTTCTGGAAATTCTGCACTCGAACGTTCAAACTCTTAATCCGAACGTTCGAACTCTTGTCCGAACATTCAAACTCTTGGTCTGAACGTTCGAACTCTTGTCATTGCTGGTTTTTTGCTTGGAACATACTGCACAAAAACGTTCGAACTCTTGTACTGAACGTTCGAACTCTTGACAGACCATTAATTTTGACATATTTTCAATCAGCCATAACTTTTTAACCTACGTCGGATTTTGGAGTTCTATATATCGATGGAAAGCTCTTAGAACGTAGAATTTAATGATCTACATTTCCAATCGATCAAATGACTAAAAAATGAGTCCGAACTAAGGTGATTCTATTTGAATCAAAAGCTCTTCCTATGTGTTTAAATAGGTCTGTAAATTAGTCTTGAGACTAATTATAAAGTAATTGAGAGTTGCTAAACTTAATGGGCAATAAAAAGGAGGATTATCAATAACTTCGAATGTTGTTTTACCTCCATAGGTGTGAATTAAGGGGACTTTAATGTGCAAAATACACATAAATTGTGATGCCATCGAGAATAACATGTACATTAAACAACTGAGAATTTCACTTGAATGGTTGGTATTATTTAATTGAAATTGTACACTGAATGGATTAATATCCAAAATGGATAATAATTTGAATTGAGATGGACTGTTTGTTTAATTATATCCATTTATTTGTTATTGAACAAAATTAAATGTTATTTTTGATTCTGACACTACATAGTGATTTCTATAAGATCATTGGAGCTATTACTGCTGCAGCAGATCATTTGGGAGTGTTCTGAAACTCCGTGGTAATATTAGTTGTTTCTGTCCCAAACACTGATAAATCCCACATTATATGAATCCTTTCGTATGGAAGATGGTAATCCTTCTTTATTAGGAAGATGGTAATTGAACTGAATTGAAATGAAGTGCTATTGTAGTTTGCCAAATAATAAAGACTCTTAGTGAATATGACTTGTATTGATATTGGTCTAACATTGAATTAGACAAATTGAATATGTGATTAGCATGTTAAATCATGTACCTATTTATACATTGCTGAATTGTCAAATTCATAGTGTTATTGATGGCATTACAGGCACAGTTGCCCATGCCGGTCCTTTTGAGGCCGTAGCGCCAGCGGAGATGACCAATCCGATTCCTCCAAGAAGACTAGTTGAGTAGTAATGAAGTAATATCATATGATTATGATATTGAAATGAGAATCGAAATGAAAACTTTGAGATAGAATTTGTTTTGGAAACGTTTCACACTTTTGATCCTTGCATTGTATTTAAATATGCATGTAATTGGTTGTTCATAGTGTAAATGAATTTTTGTTTTTATATATATAAGCAATGCATATTTGTTTATATTCCGCATAATGTGTAATTGATATCCCTTGTGAATTTTATGTGATTGAAGTTCACGGGAATAAGTATGCATCACGACTCAGGGTTATCTCGGATTTAATCTTAATCTCGGGCTCGGGTCGTGCCAAGATTTTATGTTAGTTTATGAATAATTTTGTTATACCATACATGGATTGAGAGGATTTTCCTCCCGTGAAAGTTGTGATTAATTCTTATGGCAATATAGTGCATTTTGAATTTCCACAGCACCCACATGAAGGAAGTCTGGATCTGGTAAGGTAAAACCCAACTATATTCGTGGGTGGACCATTCACGGTCCGCCTCATCACCTTGGCCAGCCTGCCATGCATCAGCAGCATGGGCTACCAACGGTGACGTGATGGCCCCGAGTGGTCCACTCACGGTCACCATGCGTAGACCCACTCAAAGGATCTCGATTCCACATGAAGCCTGTAGGTGGCCAATAGCACCTGCCAACTTCAACGTTGACTGCCTCTCCTTTCCCGAACTTGGAACCTTTAATAAGTTCCGATTAGAGAAATCCATAATGCTCTATAGTAGGGGGCTATCTATTTAAAATTTACATTGCTCCAAATCAATGCCCCTCTGTTGCATGAGATATGAAAAAGTTTTAACGTATGTTTTCTTTTCACAATAAGATTAAGTGATTAACCATATATAATACATTAAATAAAGAGGAATGCTCTTGCGCAAATCTATGCATATCAACTGCTATGGGCCCACAGACCACTCTGAATATCAAATATTCAATGATCCATACCCCTTCATCTATGGTCCACAAGTACAATATTTTTAAAGAAATTTTTTTAAACAGTCAATTCAACACTCTAACCCCCAATGAATTGATGCAAACTCCCTGTGCCATATAAGAAAGGTTTCTATGGTCTATTTGGATTGATCATTATGTGGGGCCTGCATTCTACCTTGCATGGAAAGATTGCGACAAATGCACAGGAGCAACTCATTTGGGTAAAATATTACAAAATAGTTCTTGCATCTTATCTCACCTATTTAAAATGTCTTCTTTTTTTCTAGTGGTATCCAGCTTAAGTGAGGTTGGCCCCCTAGACCTTTTGAGAGGGAGCCCTCAGGTGACGGGAGTAAATCTCGGATGAGGTGGGGGGCCTCTTGTTAGGAAAGTAAACCTTTTGGTGAGGTATCATAGTCTCGGGTGAAAAAAGGTGCATGCCCAGGTTCAAAGCCAAGGTAAGAGGCCGTTCTTAACCACTCAAAATCGATTGATCGTCACTAGTGAAAGAAAGATTGACATAATTTTTACACTAAAATGTTTTGGGGTGGCTGCAAAATTAATTTGATCATGTGTAATAACTAAATATTTATTTTTCCAATGGCTAGATCAATCATCAATGGTCCAAACTCCCAACTCCAAAACGAAAATGCACTGAGCAGCCGCATTAAGTCGTGTATCGTGTTTGGACGTTTTTCATACCCTTGCGCTTGGGCCTCATTTTTTTCTTCTCCCGCGTATCATTCGTGTCTTTTTTGCGAGGAAGAAGTATGAGTCGTGTTAATGACCCTCTTGGGGCGCCGGTTTTCAAGTCTAAGCATTTGAGAACTCGGACCCTAATCACTTTCTATGCGTGTATATATATACAGCCCTTTCCATCCTACATTCCCTCATTCCAATCACATCTCTCTTACTATCCGTTTGTCTCTTTCTCTCTAAATTTACTGACATGGGTTCTTGCAAAAGAAATATGTTGTATGTAATATGCATTCTTTCTATCCTCATGACTTCAACTCATCTGTCTCTTTCTGTGGCTAGGCCTCACTACACCAAAAATTGAGAAAACCGACTGCCTTTGGCAGTCGTTGTTCAATAAAAACGACTGCTAGTGGCTGTCCCTGATTTTGCAGTAGTTTTTCATAAACGACTGCCTAAGGGCAGTCAGTAAATGTAAACAACAACGACGGCTTAAAGGCTGTCGTTTAAGTTCGTTAAAAACGACTGCCTTGGGCCGTCGTTTTTAATTTTTTTGAGTTTAAAAAAAATATTGAAAAACCTGGGCATGCCCCAGGTTTTTCAATATTTTTTTTAAAATCCTGAAAATATTTTTTAGAATCATTTAAAATCTTTATATAAATATAGAACACTAACACATTTAAAATCTTAATTACATTGGAGAAGAGTCTCCAAAAAAATCAATAATAGAAGTGAGGGAGGCTTTTTGGATCGGTTTCTCTGGGAGGGGTTTAGTTGAAAAGGTCCAGCTCTTGCATGTAGCTTCTCTCTCTTGATTTCCAAATAGATGGTGATCTTCTTCATGGCTGACCTTGTTCTTCCACCCTTTCTCTTGCACCCATCAACTATATGCAGCAGCCTTTGCTTCAAGCTCACTTGTAATCTCCTTATTTTATCAAAGAAAGCAACACTATTTTATTAAAATCATCAAAGTGAACAATTTGGAGTGGGTTAGCAAGAAAATGATTACCAATCTCCACAAACATGGTTGGTGTATTGACAAGAGGTCCATGATGAGTCGCCTCCAAAGTAACCTAAGGGAAGAAAAGATAGCAAGTTAAGAATATAGATAACCTGTTAATAAAAGAAAAGGCTCTAAAATTGAACTGTAAACCAAACTTTGGAGTAAGGACTGTAAAATTGAACTCAGTCTTAGATTTATGTTTCCCTTATTATATGCTTTGCATCAACTTCTAGAAAGAGGAAGGAATTTGTAACTAAAAATTCAAATATAATCTTGATAGAGTACCAACAGCAGTGAACAGATCCAACAGCAGCTATAAAGACTGTTATTGCCATGTAGGAAGAACTGCAATATACTATAAGGACTGTTGGTACTGTTGAACATTTAACTTGTTAAAGATGTAAAATTTTTGTACTTCTTAATACCTTACAGATGTGCTCTCTTTATTCTTCCCTCTGTGTGTGGTTTCACTCTTTGTTTGTGGGAGTGCTCTCTTTCTACATGTGTGTGTTCTCATGGGTCTCAGTCCCCTGATTGTAATAAAAAAAAAAAAAAATGGCATGTCTCATTTGCTTCATCCTACTGCAAATACTAGGGCTGCAAAGACCAAGCAGGCACATAGCTGGGGCTTAGACAGACCAGCCAAACCTACCATGATGGAAAAGTAGTTAGCTAAAAATAACCAAGCGCCTTATTTCCAGATATGAGAATGGTATGGATAAGTTTCCAAATTTCTAGAGCAAAGAAAAAAAGAAAAGAAAAGACTTGCATTGTAAGAGAACTATCCTTCATTATTCACATAATAATAATAACACTAAGAATAGCAATAATAATAAGCAGCTTACAGACTAACTTTGAGAGGAGGGGGGAGGAAATGAAGGTAAGTACCAAAGCATTTTACATGACAAATGAGTACCAAAGCATTTTACATGACAAATGAATAAAAAAAATTGAGATCTTTTCAATGTGTGTCTAAGTTAGGGTTAATGGTGGGTTTGGATATGGTACTACGATTTTCTCAGATGCCATTTCTCGAGTTTGAGACAGAGCAACAAATAGCAATTTCCATTATAGATTAGAAGTTAATTCCACTTAAACCTATCACAATTTGGGTTGGACTACCATGTGCATCTGCTACACTTCATACATGGAATATATATGAACATCAATCACGACCTACCAATTGTTGGCCACACATAGATTGGGTAAAATTGACTGTACGTTCATCAGTAGGGGGTCAAGTAGATAATTAGGAAGCTACAATGGGTTGATTTAAAAATTAAGAAAAATGGAGGAACCAATGTTTGGTCCATTGAATTTAATTAGTGTGGTTTTTGGGCCATGTTCCATCCAAAATAGGACCACAAATTGGATGGTCAGAATCAGATATTCTTATTTTTTTAGTGATTTTATGGGAGAAACTCATGACATTGTTTACAAATTGAAGTCACACTATATTAGACTCAATCTCAATAGCTAGATACCTACATATATATCCACATGCAATTAATGGATAGTGATTTGCACATTGCAGGGTATGAGTTTCTAATGAGTTAGGAGCGGGCAATGGGAAAGGAGCTAAGTTTGCAACCATTGTATATCAGCAGCTACATCTTCAGTTATAGGGCTTCTGTTTTGATTATTTATCCTAGTCTTTCATGACAAGTACCCCTCTTTTTCACCACAAGCCCAGTCATAGTGGATGCAACTGAAAAACTTGCAATCCTATTGGCCTTCACCATCCTACTTTGGAAATTGGAAGTGAACAAAAGTTTCATTTTGATTGTGGACTATGATTACTGGAAGGTAGATATCTTGAGACTTTAGTGATTATGTGGAGATCAAATCCGTATACTACGAGACCCCATATAAACAATCTCTTTTGGATAACTAGCCAATCAAAGGTCTATTCACATCTCTACTTATGTCATAGAGTTGAATAGAATACTAAAAGCCTTTTTATATAGACTTAAAAGCATATGATTTCATTTCTACAGCAACTTTGGACTCCATATTCGACACAGATGGGGACTGCAGAGGAGAGAGAAGAAAGATGGGATGAGAGAGATAGAAACCCTTCTCAAACTAGTTGAGTGAAAGCCACCTTGTATCTGCAAACTGCCCCCTTTTTTGCCCCCTTTCCTAACATCAGAAGAAAGAAAGACATTGTTGTGTTGCTTTGAATGGGGTTACATTTGGCCTTTTTTGGTAAATACAGAGATTGGTAGCAATTCTACCCTAAAAAGAAGTAAATGGATCCCAAAAAAAACACAAAAATGAACAGAACAAGCTCCATTTCCAAATCCCACACAAAAACCACTCAAAACTCAAAGAAATGCAACTACCTAACAGAGATTAAGAACAAGAAAAACACGATTTCAAGCTTACCTCCGGAATGTCGACCAAAGCTAGGGGTTGAGATCGAAATGTTTCATATGATGGGGAATCGATCGAGAAATACCTCGATTTCCATGGATTTGCAGAGATATAGACCTTGAAATTCGAATCCGGCGCTGGAAAACTTTGAAAAGGAGAGAAACATGAACATCAAAAACCCTAGATTGTTTCTTCTTCTGCTCTTCTTCTTCTTTTGCTCTTGTTCATCTTCTTCAACACAAATGATCGATGAACCACAAAACCCTACAACTTCATCGATAAGAGGCTTTGTAGCCTACGAGAGAGGGATCGGATCTGGAGACTGTGAAAAAAAAAAGCAATTTTATGAAAGAGATTTGAGGATTAGGGTTTCTTTGGCGATCCGAAGAGACCGGGAGAGAGAGCGATGGAGATTAACGTTTTCTTGGGGGTGGACGTCGTTTGGCATCTTTAAAGGGATATCATTAAACGACGGCCTAAAGACCGTATATGTGTATAGAATGAAATCAGCTACACCATCATGGATGGGACCCATTTACAGATTCTAGTCGTTTATGGCCCGTTTTGACGTAGTGCCTTTAGAAGAAAAGTGGGGATGGAAGAAAGAAGTCCTCATGTTTGAGTCCCTGGTAAAAGGCCAAACGCCCCCTCCTGGCCATTCAGGTTGCACGAATGGACAAGAAAAAGATGGGCCCTCATGTCCAAAACTAGAGGAAATGAATTTTTCAGTCCATGTTCCTGCCACAACACAGGCCTCCAATTATGGCACCAGCAACCCTTTTGGGGCTGATTCTGAAGATTCTTCCAGCCAAGATCGGATTATTGAGGGACATAACCGTCTTGGTTAGTGCGAGCTTGGTGCAACAACCTTACACCAGTAAGCAGTAGCACATGAAAAGGTCAATGTATTAAGTATTTCATACATGTAAGTCGTGTAGGTTAAAGCAATAAACACTTCATCCAAGCAAATTAATGTAAGTGGGTGTATCATTTGAATCTAATAACAATTTGATAAATGAAATTACGTGGGGTTTGTCATCTTCAAAGATTGACTGCACTACATGTGCTCTCTCTCTCTCTCAAACAAGAGTTGGTATTTTTATTTGTATCAGCTTTTTTGGTTTCTCTTTTCAAGTATGAACCCAGGCAACTTGATTGCACCACTGTGCGGGATCTAAATGATAAGACCACCATGGCAAACACCAAGTAAATACAAATGCATGCATTGAAGTTCTATATAAGCTACGTCATGTAATTTAACTGGCGTTGAAGGATATAACTGTGCAATAAAAGGACTATCTGGATGTCGCCTAAATGGAGTTCTAATAACTGCAGTTAGAGAAGTCAACGGATTTGGGTCCAGCCTGGATTGTCTAGTAACACTAGATTCAAATTAACACGCCTAATTCGCACCTCTCGTTAAAAGTATAGCATCAGAAACCTTTGTTGAACCTGTAACATGAGTCCGACCTGATTTAACCATGATTAATACTAAATAATTAATTTTTATTAAATTTAACTAGACTTAACTTATAATTAAATTGTTTTAACATTAATTAGTCTTATTTAGACTTTTGGGCTAGACCATGGGTCGTGGGTAGGTTAGGTAATTTGAACCCAATTTGATTCGTTAAATTGAGCCAAACGCCCCCTCCTGGCCATTCAGGTTGCACGAATGGACAAGAAAAAGATGGACCCTCATGTCCAAAACTAGAGGAAATGAACTTTGCAGTCCATGTTCCTACCACAACACAGGCCTCTAATTATGGCCCCAGCTTCCCTTTTGGGGCTGCTTCTGAAGAGACTTCCGGCCAAGATAGGATTCAGGGACATAATAGTCTTGGTTTTTTTTGCTAATTGGTAAATTTGTATTGAAAAGAAAGAAGGGGGCAAAGCCCCAAAGGACAAGAGAAGAAAAAAAAACAACCAAAAGAAACGAAACGAAGAAGCCGAACCTTTGACAAGGGGCAAAAGCAGGCACAAAACACACTAAGGAGAAACTAAAAGCCATAGGAAGAAACAGAAACCTCAACGACTCCTTGAGGCATTGCATAAGAAAAGACACCAGCCCGGAGGCAGCAGCTAGAAACGTAAGAGCACTGCTCACTCGAAGCTGAAAAACTGCCCAAGAAGACAAAGCAAAACCACAAGAAAAGAGAGGCACTTCTTGGCTACTTAAACCAGCTGAAAGACACCGCAGAAAGCAAACTGCGCAGCACAGAAATCAGCAAAGCGAGAAAAGAGGGGAACCAAACTCATTAGAGCAACTGAGAGCTAGCACAGCTCCAAGAAACACCACCCAGCAAAGAACGAAGCTTCAAAAGCTCTGCCTGCAGAGGAAAACAGAGGCCAAAGCTCCACAACCAAGCACCAAGAGCCTGCCTCCGGCCAACTCCACCCAGAGAAGAGATCAAACCCAGAGCAGACTTAATGGGGCAGAGAGAGAGCTTAGAAACCAAAACGAGAGAGCCCAGCCGAAGGAGAACGAAACAAATCACTGAAACTGGCATGGAAAACAGCTACACCTTCTTCAGGCACCTGATGCTGCGATGCTTAGCAGCTTACCGAATGGACCAGAGAATGTAAGTGGCTTGGAAGAAGATAGTGAATCTTCCATGGCCGATTTTTTTTTTTCTACTGACAAAGGGCTGAAGAGAAAGCCACTGGAAGAAGCAGAACAGAGCACTACGATACTGGATGAAGCAGCCAGCACAGCAACGCAACGCACCGCTCGACCCTGCACTCCCACTACCTAGCTTTACACTGCAAAGAGAGAAAACCACCCAAGCAATGAACTTCCCAGCAGAACAGCTGAACCATAGATGGAGAGGCACTGCACACTGCAAAGCACCACTCATAACAACACCAATCCACCACTTAACGCCACTCCACACTCCACAGCACAGAGCAAACTCAAAAATCTGCTGAACACTGAAAGGGAAGAACTCCACAACAGAGCATACCAAGCTCAAAACCGCCTTGCTCTCCACTACTGAGCACTGGAAACCACAAACACTTCATCCCATCACTCCAGCCTCATCAATTAACCAAGGCAGAGGACCAAAGCAGGCCAAAACCAGCTAAGAGGGGGCCTCAACACAGCCCAAGGCCCTCAGAATTGGATGAGAGTGAGTGTGCTTACCTGAAGAGCAGTAAGATAAGCCACTACAAAAGTTAATGAACATCTTTTGAGCTATCACCAGGGAAGGCTTTTTACTATGATGCTTAGCTTCATTCCTTAAGAACCAGAGAATATATATGAGTTGGAAGAAGATGGATGCAGCTGAATATTTTCCCTTAGCATCTGCATCCTTGCTCAAGGCAGACCAAACTGAAGAAGGCGAGTGAGGGAGAGCGAAAGAAATGTCCAGAAGACTGAGAGTCCAAGACCACAGTTGTTGAGCTATGGGGCAAGAGAAGAAGATGTGCAGATCTGATTCAGAGTTATTGCGACAAGAATAACATCTAGAGGCCATGGAGATCCCTTTACACCTTGCCCATTCATCGGTTGGAGTTTTCCTTAGGAGAAGACGCCAACTGAAGCAAGAAAGTCTTGGATTCATTAGGTTGTTCCAGACGAGCCCATGCCACGGAACTACTGTTTTTCTAGTTCTTAAGGATTCCCAAGCTTGTTTCAGAGAAAGGGATCCAGAAGAGGAGCTTTTCCATGTAAGATTGTCCTGGGTTGAGAGAGTGGGGAGGACAATTTGACTTGTTTGCTGATGAAGAAAGCACTGCACCTCGGCCGGGATGGAAGATGGGATGAACCAAGAGTTGTTTTGAATCAGGTCTGCCACCCTATCTTTGTCTGAGAATTGGAAGAGGGGAAAACTACTGGCAATGGGATTTTGGTCTATCCAATTATCTAGCCATAGTTGGATATTGTGGCCATTTCCCAGAGTCCAACGACTTCCCTGCTGAAGGATTGGTCCAAAGGATCTTATCTTTTTCCAAATACAAGACCCACCCTTTGGGTTTCCGGAAGACCAAATTGGTGAGTTCCTGAAGTATCTGCCCCTAAACCAAGAAGCCCAGATAGAGGTTGAGGTTGCCGCTGACCATGCCAACTTCATTAAACAAGCCTCATTAAACTCCTTAATCCTGCGCAGGCCCAGCCCTCCCTCAGCTTTTGGAACACAAACTTGATCCCATTTCACCAAGTTTTTTCTCTTATAATCAGCACTAGAGGACCATAGAAAATTCCTCATGATCTTTTCAATCTGCATGCAGGTTCTGGATGGGAAAGGGATGACAAGGGAGGCATGAAGGGGAATGGAGGAGAGCACGTGTTTGATCAAGATCAGCCTTCCTGCAAAGGAGAGAGATTTTGCTTTCCAACCATCAAGCCTGGATCTGAAAGCATCCAAAATCTTGTTAAAATGATAGTGCTTGGAGGTTCCAAAGAAGAGAGGAACTCCTAGGTAGACGGAGGGGAGGGAGGCCCTTGTGATAGGGATGAGCCCTGAGACCATGTGAGCTCTACTTGCAGAGCATTTCCCCAGGTAAAGGCTACTCTTCTGAAGGTTGAAATATTGGCCAGAAGAGGATTGATACATTAGAAGTAACCCATAGATGTGCCTCAGCCCTGCCTTGCGAGCTTTTAAGAAAAGCAAGATGTCATCGGCATAAAGGAGGTGGCAAGGGGTGGATGGGACAGGGGATATTGGCTCAATTTTCCCCGAGGATTTGAGAAGCTTTATGTGGAGGCTGAGAATCTCTTCTGCTAAGATGAACAAGTAGGGGGATAAAGGGTCCCCTTGGCGAAGACCACAGGATGAGGAGAAGAATCCACTTGGACTATTGTTGATTAACACAGATCCTCTACTAGTGCAGATCATCTCCCGAATCAGGTTTATACAAGCAGTGGAGAACTTGTAAAACTTTAGGGCTCTGAATAAAAAGCTCCATTGGAGCCTGTCGAAAGCCTTAGATATATCCAATTTTAAGCAAATGGTGCCTCCCCTAACCTTGGAGTTAAGTTTTTGGATAAGATCATGGGCTAAAGCAACATTATGATGGATAGACCTTCCAGAAACGAAGGCCGATTGATTTGGGGAGATTAGAGAAGGAAGGATACTTGATAACCTCGAGGCTAGAATCTTGGATGAAATTTTATAGGTAAAGTTCAATAGGCTAATTGGCCTGAAATCATTGAAGGATTCTGGCGAGGATTTCTTAGGAATAAGGGATAAAAAGAAAGCATTGGTTTCTCTTAACAGGCGTCCTGAAGAGAAGAAGTGAGTGACAGCCGCAATCACTTCCTTGCAAACAATGGGCCAGCATTTAGTGAAGAAGATACCGGAGAAACCATCTGGCCCTGGGGAGCTGCTCCTCTTAAGATGGAAAACTGCCTTCTTTATCTCGTCAGGAGATGGAACTGCAACTAGAAACTGATTTTGCTCCTCCGAGATAGTTGGACCATCCATTTGAAAAAGGCCTTCGTCTGGGACAATCGGCATTGATTGAAAAAGGTTAGAGAAAAAGGATGCTGCTTGGTCTTTTATCTGATGAGCTTCTTCATACTCTATTCCATTAACCTTAACCTTATCGATGCGGTTGCGAATGCCTCTGGCCTTAGCTGAGAGGTGAAAAAATTTTGTATTCCTATCCCCATCTTGAAGCCACTTAACCTTCGCCCTTTGCTTCCAGTGGGAAGCCTCCACGTTCAACCAGTTGTGAAGGGAAGCTTTAGCTAGATTCAAGTCTTTAAGATGAATGTCACTAGGCTGGTCTTCAAAAATTACTTCCTTAGCCAGGACAAGAGCCTCTGCCTCTGCTATTCGGATCTTGAAGTTGCCTAAAACTTCTTTACTCCAGATCTTCAGGACCAGCTTGAGATTCTTAAGTTTGCTAGCCAAAATGAATTGAGGAGAGCCATAACAGGGAGTAGCCCAGCTATCCTCCACGACCTTGAAGAAGGATTCATGTGAGATCCATTTTTCCTCAAATCTGAAAGGCTTGTTGGTGGAAGAAATATTTGGCCTATGGTCTAGCTTAATTGGGCTGTGGTCAGAAGAGATCCTTGGGAGATGAATCACCACTGGATCAACATAGGTATCTAGCCAATAAGAGTTGGAAAGAGCTCTGTCTAACCTTGCTGCCACATAGGCCTGACCCTGCCTATTGTTTGCCCAGGTGAAACTGTTGCCTTTGAACCCCAAGTCCTTCAATCCAGCTATTAGGACTGTCTCTTGGAATTCCCTAACCGAGATTGGGGAGGGGGGACAGGTGCTGAATTTTTCGCTAGACAAAAGGATTGCATTAAAATCTCCAATCACACACCAAGGCTTTGATGAGAAAGGACTATGTTTCAGATAGTCCCAGAGACACCTTCTTTGCCTGTAGTCTGTAGAGCCATACACTCCTGTGATAAAGCTAGGAGGTAATGAGGGGGAAGCTGAAATGGAAATAGAGATGTGCTGGGAGGAGGTATCGACTAGGGAGAAGGATAGGTTGGAGTTTTTGTTGCAGAGGCACCAAAGGGAATTTTCTAGATTGGAGAATGAAGGAGAGTATCCAGAGTGAAAGCCTCCATTTGAGAAGGTATCCAGGATGGACTTAGGTTCAGAGAGAAAAAGAACATCAGGGGAATGAGCTGAAGTAAGGTGGTTTACCATATTTTTTGTGGGGATGTTATTGATACCCCTACAATTCCAGAAGATGACTTTAACCATTAGGTAACTAGTTTGGGAGTTTGGCCAGAGGAGGAAGGACCTTTACGTTTGGATTTCCTGGATGCTTTCACCTTGAACGGAGATAGGTCGACCACTAAGGAGATATCTTTGTTGGAAACAGGATTATAGTGAGAAGAAGAGTTAGGATTATGGTGAGAGGAGGAAGTTGTAGAAGAGGGTTGGACATAATAGTCTTGGTTAGATGCGAGCTTAGTGAAATAACCTTATACTAGTAAAACATGAAAATGTCAAGTATTAAGTATTTCATACATGCATGTAAGTCCTGTTGGTTAAAGCAATAAGCACTTCATCAAAGCAAATTGAAGTGGGTGTATCATCTGAATCTAATAAAAATTTGATAAATGAAATTACATGGGGTTTGGGTCATGTTCAAAGATTGACTAAATTATATGCTCTCTCTCTCTCTCTCTCTCTCTCATGCTAACAGGCGCTGATATTTATATTTGTATAAGCTTTTTTGGTTGCTCTTTTTAAGTATGATGAAATAACTAAATGCTCAATTTAAAAGCACCATTGTGCAGAGTATAAATGATAAGAGCACCATGGCAAAAAAAAATAGAAGTAAATACGTACAAATGCATGCATGGAAGTTTTGTATAAGCTATGTCTTGTAATTTGGTGTTAAAGGATATAAGTGTGCAATACAAGGACTATCTGGATGTTGCGAGTTCTAATAACTCCAGTTAGGGGAGTCACCGGACATGGGACCAGCCTGGTTTGTCTAGTAACACTAGATTCAAAGCTACCCGGCTTAATTCGCACCTGACCTTAAAGTTTAGCATCAGAAGCCTTAATTGAACACGACCCAACTTATGGACTTAGGCCCATGTCAAGCGACGCCCGGAACCCAGGTTTAAGGTCGATGATGTCAGAGACATACTTTGACTTGGGCCATGAAATTCAAGATCTAAACCATTCGTCCTAGTCAAAAGGCATAAAAATGCTCTTGGATCAAATTTCAACCGCTAGACAATCATGAATTGTGAGGAATTTGTAAATAAAAAAAAAAAAAAAAACCCTCCTGCATAAGATATGCATTTTTTGATATCCATGAGTTCTATTTTCACAATCCGAACCGTTCATCCTTTTAATAAAGTAAAAAGTAGCAAGGTGTTTAAGCTTCAGATTTTAGTTCATCATGGGTTTTAAGAAATCTTTGAAAAACTTTAGAAATGTTGGATTAATCCAATGAAAATGAATGTATTCATGTCCTAATAAAGTCAATTCTTTTTATTCTTTTTTGAACTTTTAAATTTCGTTGGGCCCCTTAAATAAAGATCTGAACTATTCCTCATCCTTAAAAGGAAAAAAAAGGCTATGAAGTCAAATATCATGACTTTAACTCATCATGTATTTAGAGGTGCTTGTAAAAAAAAATCTAGACCATTAGATCTGCATTTTTGGACATTCGTAGGCCCATTTTCATGACCCAAATTGTTCATCCTGTTTAAATAGGAAGAAAATCATTACAGGGTCAAGTTTCAGCTCTTAAAATATCATAGATTTTAATTTTAATTTTTTTTGTGAAAAACATCGAATCGTTGGATTAATCATAATTTTTTTGTTCATCCTTTTTAGAGACGTGCTTTATGTTGTGCCAACGAAGAATCTGAAGGACGCCTCTTCTTCTCTTCTGATTTTGCAAAAAGCCTTTCGAGATGGCTTCTATCTTCGTTGGGTTTTTATTGAGGTATGCCAATCACAGCTACCAACATTTGGAAGGCAATCTCAATAGGCAAAAATACATCTCAAGCGAAGTGAGCAGCGCTGGTTTTTTTCCATTCTATCTACTTCATTTGGATATATAGGAATGAAAGCACCTTTCATGAAAAATCTATCTCCATAGAATGAGCCAAGAGACGCCTTAGTGAACATCTCTCCACCTAAATCGGGTCTCTTCCGAGCCATATTCATAGACTGACTCATGAGGCCCTTTTTCAGTTTTTGGGAGACCTCTTTCCACTAACAATATGTAATTGATTCAGCATTACCTTTTCTGTTTGTTCTTTTTTTTTTTTTTTTTTTTTTCCCTTTTGGCCTTTTGAGGAAGCCTATAAAGCTCCTCTAAGCTTATACAGCTTCTGGGTTTCCATTTTGGAGCCTTAGCCCTTGTTATCTTTTCTTCCTTTAATGCTAATTTACTCTTTAGCGAAAAAATGATTCACATATGGGCCATTTACACATGTGAATCATTTTCAATACAAATGACCCCCAGCTTGTATGTCACATTAATTCTGAGATAACCACAAGCATGGGTTCATCACTACTGACTGGTTGCTCAACTCTAGCCAAAAGAATAGGAAAACACCTTATCTTTCAAAAAAGAAATAAAATGGAAAACACCTTTGCAAGATTGGTTCTCTGAGAATTTCATGTATACAACTTTTATTTATCTTCCATGTCACATTAATTCTTTCGATTTTTTTTTCTTTTTGTAATTGGCAAGATCGTATTGAGAGAAAAAGGGCAGAAGCCCCTAGAACAAAGAGAAGAAAAAACACAAACACAGGAAAAAGCCAAATAAATTCAAAATAGAAAGGGAGGAGAGCAAACCCCAACAAAAAAAACCACTACAAAGGGAGCTTTGCAAAAGAGACCAGCCCCAAGGCAACACCTCCACAGAAAAACCTTCAGAAGCTAAAATGCTACTAAAATAGAAATCCATCAGACAGGAAGAGCAAGAGAGGACCACTTCTCCCAGAAGCACTAAAAACCGCCTGAAGGAGCTCAGACCAATAGCACCAAAAAGCACCACTCAGCTGACCAACACCAAAAAAGGATCAACAAAAAGCCCACTACAGAAGTAGAGAGCAAAAGTTAATCACCCCATCCAAAGGTTCTCAAAATTGGATGAGTCGGAATAACCAAGCCTAAAGAGGAGCTGAACATACCATTACACCTGTCATGGAAAACCATCTGAGCTGACATCAAGGTAGGCCTTTTGCACCGATGCTAGGCTTCATTCCGAAGGAACCAGAGAGTGTTGATGGCTTGAAAGAAGATAGCAGTTGCTGTTATTCTTCCTGGACCATCAACACTCCTAGCCAAAGTTGTCCAGACGAAGGGCCAAGGGGGATGCTCGCTTGGCTGAGGAGCCATAACCAGAACTGATGAGCTAAGGGTCAAGAGAAGAAGAGATGGAGGTCATATTCACTATTTTTGTGGCAGGTGTAGCATCTAGAAGCCATGGAGCAACCTATTTGCGTTGCCCAATAATCTGTGGGAGTTTTCCAGAGAAGAAGACGCCAGCTAAAGTAGGAAAGTCTAGGATTGATGACCTTGTTCCACACTAGACCAGACCAGTCAACTACTTCACCTCTGGACTTCAAGAAGTTCCGGGCAGATTTTATGGAGAGATCCCATGAAGCGTGACCTTTCCAGGAAAGCTTATCAGGATCAGAGGAATTTGTGAGCTGAATAATGCTGGTCTGCTGAAGGAGGAAGCCCTGCACCTCCGTTGGAATAGATGCTGGGATGGACCAAGAGTAACCTTGAATGATATCAACCCCCCGGTCACTCTCAGAGAAGAGGAGGGGGAATCTTTGAGCAATAGGGTCATGGTCGATCCAGTTATCTAGCCAAAGCTGGATAAGTGGCCATTCCCTATAACCCACCTACTACCAAGCTGAAGTAAATAGGCTAGGGATCTTATCGTTTTCCAAATGCAGGAACCTACGTTAGTGTTACCAGAGGACCAAATAGGAGAGAGCTTGAAATATCTACCTCTAAACCAGATAGCCCAGAGGGAATCAGAAGTTGTTGCAGACCTACCCAGCTTCAACAAGCCGGCATCATTGAACTCCTTCATCCTTCGAAGGCCTATTCCTCCCTCTACTTCGCCCTCCCTCTACTTCGGGCACACAAACATTTTCCCAATTCACCATAGTACTCCGCTTTTTATTAGGACTAGAGGACCACAAAAAGTTTCTCATTAGTCTTTCAATCTGCAGACAGGTTTTACTAGGGAGGGGAAGAAAAAGGGAGATGTGAAGGGGAAGAGGAGAGCACATGCTTAACCATAGTCAACCTCCTTGCAGAGCAAAGACATTTGGCCTTCCAGCCGTCAAGCCTAGCCCGAATAGAGTCCAGAACTTGATTGAAATGGAAATGTCTTGAGGCTCCGAAGAACAGAGGGACTCTAAGATAAACAGCAGGAAGAGAGGCTCTGGTGATAGAGAGCAGCTCAGAAATCATCTGGGCTCTACTAGCTGAGCATTTTCCCATATAGAGGTTACTCTTCAAGAGGTTAAAGCATTGGTCGGAAGAAGCTTGATACTTAGAGAGCAGCTCTTTGACATGTCTCGGCCCAGGCTTGAAAGCTTTGAGGAAAAGCAGAATATCATCGGCGTAGAGTAGATGACAGCGAGTGGAAGGCACATGAGAGATTTGCACTATTTTCCCAGAAGACCTTAGCTGCTCGATGTGGAGATTAAGAACCTCCTCTGCAATGAACAAATAGGGTGAAAGAGGGTTCCCTTGGCGCAAACCACAAGAAGAGGAGAAAAAACCACTAGGACCGTTGTTAATTAACACTGAGCCTCTATTAGTACAAATCATCTCCCTGATCAGATTGATCCAAGCAGAAGAAAAATTGAAGAACTTGAGAGCTCTGAAAAGGAAGTTCCATTGGATCTTGTCAAAGGCTTTGGAGATATCCAACTTCAAACACACTGATCCACCACTGATCTTCGAATTAAGCTTTTGGATAAAATCATGGGCTAAGGCCACATTATGATGGATGGACCTTCCATTAACAAAAGCCGATTGGCTGTGGGAGATGAGAAGAGGAAGGATGGTTGACAGCCTTGAAGCTAAAATCTTGGAGGAGATTTTTTAAATGAAATTCAGGAGGCTGATAGGCCTAAAATCAGAGAAGGAATCTGGCGATGATACGTTGGGGATAAGGGATATGAAGAAGGTGTTAGTTTCTCTTAGCAAACGGCCTGAATGGAAGAAGTAGGTGACAACCTCAGTGACTTCTTTGTTCACTATGTGCCAACAACTAGTAAAAGAGACTCCAGAGAAACCATCCAGCCCCGGGGAGCTACTCTTCTTGAGGTGGAAAACTACCTTTCTAATATCCTTTGGAGAAGGGACAGCAACAAGAAACTGGTTTTAGGCCTCAGAGACAGAAGGGCCGGCCAAGAGGAAAAAATCTTCATCAGGAATTAGAGAATCAGCTTAGAAAAGAAAGTGGCTACCTCCTCTTTTATCTGGATACCATCCTCCAAAAGAGTCCCGTCGACCGAGATCTTCTCGATGCTGTTGTAGATACCTTTGGCCTTGGTAGAGAGATGGAAAAATTTAGTGTTTCTATCCCTGTCTTAGAGCCACTTCACCTTGGTCCTCTACTTCCAATGAGTGGACTCTGCGTTAAGCCAATTGTGAAGGGAGGCTTTGCCTTGATTCAGTTCCCTGAGAAGGGAATCACTAGGCTGAGCTTCAAAAGCAACTTCCTTGGCCAGAACTTGGGACTCAGCCTCAGCTATATGATTCTTGAAGTGGCCAAAGACTTCTTAACTCCAAATCTTTAGATTGAGCTTAAGAAACTTTAGTTTGGAAGCGAAGATGAACTGGGGAGAACCACTACAGGGGCAGCCCAACTGTCCACTACAACCTTAGAAAAAGAGTCATGAGAGAGCCACTTTTCTTCAAATCTAAAAGGCCTATTTTGGAAAGAAAGGCTTTGCCTGTGAGAGAGGAAAAGTGGGGCTGTGATCAGAGGAGATTCTGGGGATGTGATTGACCATTGGATCCACAAAGATATCAAGCGAAGAAGAATTTGAAAAGGCTCTATCTAGCCCAGCTGCCACAAAAGCTTGACTTTGTCTGTTATTAGCCCAAGTGAAACAGTTACCTCTGTATCCCAGATCTTTCAAACCTACAGACTGGGCCATCTTAGTGAAGTCCTTGACCGAAGTAGAGGAGGGAGGACGAAAACTGAGCTTTTATTTAGCTAGAAGGATAGCCTTAAAATCTCCTATCACACACCAAGGCTGAAGGGAGATAGAGCTATTTACTAGATAATCCCAGAGGTTTCTCCTTAGCCTGTAATCAATTGATCCATAGACTGCTGTAATAGTACTAGAAGGAGGAGAGGAGGAGGAGGCTGAGATGGAAATGGATATGTGCTGGGATGATTGGTCTAGAAAAGTGAAGTCAAATTTGGAATTTTGATTATAGAGGCACCACAGAGAATTTTCTGTGTTGGAGAAGGAAGGGGAGAGGCCAAAGGGAGAAGCCCCCTTGGAAAAGGAATCCAAAGAAGACTTTGGCTCAGAGAGGAAGAGGATATTAGGGAAATGGACAGCTCAAAGATGGGAAACCATTGTTTTTGTGGGGATGTTACATATGCCCCTGTAGTTCCAATAAAATAATTTTAACCATTAGGTAACTAGTTTTGGGGGAAGGCCAGTGGACTGAGGACCTAAGGAGGGAAGAGCTTTGCCTTTGCCTTTGCCTTTAGGTTTCCGTCTAGCTTTCAATTTGAAAAGGGAGAGGTCAACCACTAGGGAGATTTCACTATAGGTATCAGTTATAGGAAGAGAGGTTGAGGGAGGAGGAGAGGATGAGATGGTATTTGGGACCAAGACTAAAACCTATTCAGGGATGATCCTCTTCACTTTAGGAGGAGCAACTTTCAATCTTTTGAGGTTGTAAGTGGAAATGGTAGGGTCTGCTAAAGAGCAATTCTCTAAGATGGAGAAGATATTAGAGCAGTCCAAGGTAGGGGCCGGAATTCTTTCCAGGATCTCAAAAACAACATTCGAGGGGATAGTTGAGAGAGAACTGTCTGAGGGGAGTGGACCATGGGAGGAATTGGGAGGATGCTTTGTAACCATGCTGTTATAGGAAAGGAAGGCATTGGCTATTGGCTCAGATAGAGGCAAAGGGGAGAAGGGAAGCGGTCCAAAGTGAGAGGGCGAAGAGGTTGAGGCTTGGGGGTGAGGGATAGCTGTTGATGGGGAGATAGCTGTTGTGGGGGGGGGGATAGCTAATGTTATCGAAAGGTACCTGAGAGGGGTTGGGAGCTATGCTTTTTGTGTTGGTCCTGAAGGTCCTGTTCTGAGCCTGAGTCAGCTATGACATGGGAGACGAGGTGACTGGCTGCATCCTCTGATCCAGAGTCCTCTGAAGCGGTTAGAGTAATCAGGACAGGATTTTGAGCAGAGGTCTTCAGCAAACCAGGTTTCATATTGAAGGGACACTTAGTGGATAGGTGGCTGGCCGAGAGACACTCAGAGCATGGAATAGATTCATACTGGACTTCCACTTCAACTGTATATTCTCCTTCTAATTCCACCGTGTGGGACCTCGAAGAGGAGCTAGCCACATTCTAAAGAACTTGAATTCTGGCAAAGGAGAGAATCCTCTGTTTGGCAGTGATATCATCAAGACGGGAGAGGCTTTCCAATTGAGGTCGTGATCGATAGAAGAATGTCTCTACTCCAGCAGTGGAAGGGGATTACCTCTGAGCCTGATCCAAACCGGGCTTCCAATGGCCAAGCTGATTCGTCCTGACCTGGCGACCAGGGTCGTACGATGAGCTTTTTTCCTTCCATTAGAAGGGGACTAGATCCTACCAGAGCTTCCCTATCCTCTTTAGAGTGGAATCTGAAAATGAAGTTACCTTTTTTTCTGTTACAGAGAATCAACATGGCCTGGACAGGCGCCACGAGGAGATCCCCCATTTTTTTCCAAAGCTTCAAGCGAAGGCCCTCTGCCAACGAATTTTCCCATAAGCTGAGTGAGAGAAAGATAGTTTGCTGAATTTACCATCTGAAGAGGGATCCTAATGGTGAGTACCATCGAGCAATAACCGGAGGGGGGATTGGCGGGAGGGGGAGAAAAGACTGAGA
>QPKB01000006.1:18627329-18663584 GCA_003546025.1 Camphora micrantha | reverse complement strand
ATATATACGGCACCGCAGTTTGGATGGTTTGGAGCATGCACGTGTCTCCCAAATGTACCGTGTACGTGTGCATGTTTTGAAGTATGCATTGAACAGTACTTAAGCAACCTCTACGACGGCATGATTGTTTTGGTGGAAATAATTAGCTAAGGAATTTAATATGGTATTAAATAGAGCCAGTCAGTCCTAAGTACGATGCTGAAAAAAATAGGGGACTTTGGTCGGAGGTCCCTCAACTCTTCACTTTAATGCAAACAGCCCACAAAAAAAAGTAATGCAGTCAAAGGTCCCTCAACCACATTCTCACACATGAAATGTCCAACTTGCCCTTCCATTGATTGTCCCCTTTATTAATATAAAGCCAACGAAAGCAATAAGAATGAAAAGAAAAACAGTTTCGAATCTTCTGAAACAGGAAACCCCCGAAGAAAAAGGCGACGTTTCGTCTCCCTGATTACATGCAGCGAAGAACTATGTATTTAGCCCTAAAAATTTCCAAAACTTTCCATACATTAACTGTTTCATTGCAAGTTTGTGTCTGCATCAAAGATTTCTTCGATTTCGTGGAGAAGAAATACAAGAAAGACGACTGCCAAACCCTAGTTGCATGCGCCGGTTGTTTGACTGTAGAAGCGTTTCGAAAAGCTTAAACAATAGTTCAAACTACTGATTTCCCTTGTAAGTTGAAAAAACCTTCCTCCTCTGTTATCGGAAACCCATATTACTGTTAATCGCAATTTGAAATTTCTTGTAGCGTTCTTTTTGGTTCCTCTTCTAATAAGAAAAAGGTTTTTAGGAAATGGCGAGGACAAAATCTTCCTTAGTTTTGGAACGTCAGAATCCACAACAACAAGAAGTAGAAGGTATCCACATACTTTTTTCTTTTCCTTATACTGTCTGTGATTTTTTTAGAATGTTTTTTAATATATTCGAAGTGTAGTACCAAATGTCGAATAGTCATTGGTACTTTCTCAATTTCAACTTAATTTATCTTAGATTTTTGACAAATTTCTCTGTTCTATGAGTTTATACTGTTTGAAACCAGTTGCTGTTGTTTTCATCGAATTTGTATACAAAACTTATCATTCTATTTGTATACATGTAACTGAATTTATCTGTGTTCTGAGTGAACTTGAACCACTGTACAACGACTTTATCTGAGATTAAAGCAATTGGATATGATTTTGAAATGAAAATTCAGTATATCAAATTTATCTGAGTTTCCATCAAATTCATCTGTGAGTGTATACAAATTATCTGAGTTCTGTATCCAATTTATCTGACTTTATGTTGAATTTATCTGAGTTCTGAATGGACTTGAATCAATGTCTATTGACTTTATATGGCACTCAAACAAATGCATATGAGTTTGCATTGAAAAATAACATACATTATAGATTTAGATAAACTTATGTCCCTATTTAACAGAGTTTCTTTGGCTTTCACTTAATTTTACTATATCTTATTGCAGTTTGTGAGTTAGTAACAGAAATAAGTGAATTTATTTGAGTTTCTAATCAATACTTCATATGTTTTTATCAATTATATACAAAACTTATGCCTTCGTGTTTAATTTATCTGAGTTTCCATCAAATTCATCTGTGAGTGTATACAAATTATCTGAGTTCTGTATCCAATTTATCTGACTTTATGTTGAATTTATCTGAGTTCTGAATGGACTTGAATCAATGTCTATTGACTTTATATGGCACTCAAACAAATGCATATGAGTTTGCATTGAAAAATAACATACATTATAGATTTAGATAAACTTATGTCCCTATTTAACAGAGTTTCTTTGGCTTTCACTTAATTTTACTATATCTTATTGCAGTTTGTGAGTTAGTAACAGAAATAAGTGAATTTATTTGAGTTTCTAATCAATACTTCATATGTTTTTATCAATTATATACAAAGCTTATGCCTTCGTGTTTAATTTATCTGAGTTTCCATCAAATTCATCTGTGAGTGTATACAAATTATCTGAGTTCTGTATCCAATTTATCTGACTTTATGTTGAATTTATCTGAGTTTCTATAAATTTTATCTGTGAGTGTATGGAATTTATCTGAGTTTCTGTATCCAATTTATCTGACTTTATGTTGAATTTGTCTGAGTTTATATTCAATTTATCTGAGTCTTCTGTAATTTATCTGTCTTATGTTTACACTTATTTAAATTTTAAATGATATGAATCTCATTTATTTTACTGTATGCAGCAGGAAAACATAACAAGAGAAAAAGGGCACAGGATAAACAATCGAGAAATACACCAGTGAGTGTAGAGAAGAAGGCTAAAAAGACTATTAATCATTACCAATTCAGATCAAACTTGGTGTCAACTGTGACACTAATTCAAAGTATGAAGCCATTGGTAACTGAACAGCATGTAGTTGAATTAAAGAAGACTCCTTTCTGGAACCTTATATAGAGCATGTTGGACAACAAAATCACAGAACAAATGTGCAGAAAGTATGACAATGACATTATGTTGATTCTTGATACATACAACAACAAAAGAAGGCAATTCAGATTAGGAAAGTCCTATGTGCCCTTCACTGCAAATGACATTTCTCTCATATTCGGGATACCGAATGGAACAAGAAAACTTGATTTGAAGTATTCAAAAAGGAAAACAACTGAATTCATATCTAGAAGATTCAATACCGGTTCAAGGGTGTCTGCTCCACAAATAACGCAACAGCTCCATCTAGCATTAAATGGACAATCAGAAACTGACATTGCTGATGTTGCTAGACTACTGTGCCTGTATATCCTTGTCGTTATCTTTTTTGCAACCCACGGAAACACAATAGGATGGGCATACGTGGGTTACGTTGAAAATTACATGGATATGAAGCACTATGCCTGGGCAGAAGAGATTTCAAAATTTCTAATGGAGTCAGTACACAGCAGGAGCCGTGGTTCTGATAGAGTCATTGGGTGCCTTATTGCATTACCGGTACGACATACAACTACAAATTTACACATATGAATTCGATTATACAAATAATAACTGATATACATGCCTTTTCTGATTTTGTAACAGTATTGGTTGTGTGAGCACACAACAATAATCACCCCAAATGATTCAGTGCATTTGCCAAGGCTACTAAAGTGGAATCTAAGGGCAGTGACTATGGCACTTCGGAAAAGGACCCTTCATTCACTGCTAGCTACTGAGGTATTTTTTCTCAGTTTTTGCTATCTAATTTTATCTTAGTTTTTTAATCTAACATGCTCACCATAGCACTGTTACCAAATGCAGGTCCTAAGTGACGAATTAGATAGCACCCTTCTTGAAATGCAGCGATTCCAGCCATTGATAGAAAGTGGCATTCATGATGAGAGAGAAATCATAGATATAGAAGGAAAGGAAGAAGTATCAGAAAAAGAAAAAGATGAGATAGCAGAGACAGAGGAAGATAATAACCATGAGGATGGAGAAGGAGATGATGAGGAAAGAGATGGAGGAGAAATGGAAGAAGGTGTAGAAGGAGAAAATGTAGATCAAGGAGAGGATCAAGGTGAAGGAAACAAAGAAAAACAAAATGAATTGGAAGAAGGAGGGCAGGAAGCAGAGAATAAAATGATTAAATCCAACCAGCCGGATACAGACATAATGCAAGACACATTGGTCATATCCGAGTTGGAAGAGCAGTTACAGAATAATAACAGTGAAGAAACAAATTACACAAGCGTTGCAACACAGTCTGTAACCTTTGGTGTAGAGATGTCTGGTTATGAAGAGATGTCCTTACAAACAGATCTGCTGGTTGCAAACATCTTAGCTAACATAATTGGCAGCACCAGCAACACTGTAAATGAGGAGCAATCTGAAGCACACTCTCAATCAGTACCCGAAGCTGGTGATAACATTCCTTGTCATAAAGACCAGTCACAATATGCAGAAAACAGCAAGCTCAAGAGTCTTACTGAAGAGCGTGACAGGGCAACTTCATTAGTCATCCAATTAACCAATGAGAAGACAGAGTTACAAGCACAGATCCAAAGGATGGCTATTGAATTTGAAAGGATGTCGGCAGAAAAAAATATCATGAAAAAGCAAAGTATTGAAAATGAAATAAGAATCACCAGCTTGATAGTAGAAAGAGATGATGCTCTATTATTTGTTGACCAGCTGACACGGGAGAAGAATTCCCTTGAAAAACAAAATATGGAAAGCAATCAGGCTGTAGAGGAGTCTTCTCGAATGGTCAGCTCCCTCAAAGATCAACTGAAACAAACTATGACTGTGTCAGATGTACAGTCTTCAAGAGCTGCAAATGCAGAAAATGAAGTAAAGAGCCTGAAGAAAAAGTTGATAAATGTGGAATCAAACAACTTGAAACTGCAGAAGCTCTTGAAGGAAATGACAATCGATTACACAGAGAAGCGATTGGAATTGGCTCAAAAATCATTAGATGATATCTTCGAGCCTCCAAGAAAATTTAATTCACAGCAAAAAGAGTCTATAATGATAGAGAAATCAGTGGAAGAAGATGCAGCTAATCAAAACGTTGAAGGAAATATACCTGAGGTAATTCAGTTACATGTCCATGCATGTTTAGATAATTTTTGTTCAGATTGAATTCATGTTTTACTTGACTAACTAACAAATCTATCTGACTTCTGTATGAAATTATAACAATTCTCATTAAATTTATCTGACTTATATGTGATTTTAACTGACTTTCAACAAATTTATCTAATATTGTATTAAATTTATCTGACTTCTGTTTGAACTTATAACAGTTTCATTAAAATTATCTGGAATTTTCTGATTTTTAATTGACTTTCAACAAAATCATCTGACATTCTATTGAATTTATATATCCTTCAATAAATTCCAATTTGTTTACTTGTTTGTTCAGATCAAGTCAAGTCATCTGACGCACAATCAAAGACAATTAAGGAGGTGAAACAATCCTCCATGGTAAAGAGAATTAAAAAAAGAACAGCAACAAGGAAAATGAACCCAACAGCTGCACCCTTCACACTCCCAAAAAATGCAGTCACCAAGCTTATGAATGCGTCTGATGTTGAAAAGCTAAAACAGATTTACGAAGCAAATGGCAATTCGTAAGTTACATACCTATGCAACTAAGCAACACAGCAGCTGATTTAAAGAAACATTAATAAACAATGTAGAATATTTGAGCACTAAGTCTAACTACATTTGCAGGGCGCTCGTTTGGGGAGGTGAGGGCAGACATGCTGTTTCTTATGAGGACATAATTGCAGTTCTCAGCAGAGCGGAAATGTCAAGCACCGTAAGCATCACAACAACAAAACATTGACAAACTATTGCTTCATTTTACAAAACATAATATATGGTCCTGTTTCACACTAGATGCCTAACATTATCTATTCGGAATTGAACAGGTTATTGACTGCTACGCTGAGATGCTGTATAGAGAACAGGAAGAAATCCATGAGCAACTCAGTACAGTCCATGGGGAAGAAATGGTGCCTCCAGAAAAAGCATACTTCGTAACAAGTTTATGCTGGGTAAGAGACAATAATTGTGCTAACCATGTCACCATATACTTTATTTTAATATATAATAACCAGAAACTAAACAAATCTTAATGTAGAAATTTGTTACTTCATCATCATCGGAAATGAGGGAAAAGATTCTGCACCCTCAGATCTCCCCAAGTAGAACTGCAAACCACAGATTCGTGCTTTTCCCCATGAATTCAAATGGAAAACGAAAAGATGCTGAGCCTTTCCACTGGACACTGTTGGTGCTTGATCAGAAAGAAGGAGATTGGCTACATTACAACTCCTTACGACCAAGATCAGCTAAAACAGTCGATCATTACTTCGAGGATGCACGACTTCTGGTATGTCTCATTGACTTAGACATTATTTACATCATTGTCCCATTTTATAAACAAAAACCAAACCAAAATACAAAATTTTTTTTTCCCTTCAGAAACAATATGTGGAGAACTACAATTATATCAATGTTGAAGACACACAGCCATATGGAGCTCCACTGGTAAGCGTGGATGACGCCCCACAACAGAAAATGGGCTCGTAAGTGTAATTGTGCAACTACACTAATTTAATTGAATTGGCAATGACTTATTTACCATCAACTAACAATAGCATGTCCTGTTTCAGGGTTGATTGCGGGGTTGTCGTTTGTTATCTTATGAAGCAACTTACGCACAATCAAATAATTGTTTCAAAGCTGCCACAGCACGTCATTGATGGATTAAGGGCAGAGATAGCAAGCAAGTTCCTAAATGACAAACATCGCAGCTGGACAATTGAAAACTTCCATGCCAGGAAACATCCTTACGATGATGATTTCGAACAGCAATGACAAAACTACACCATTGCAGAAACAAGTTGTTGGAGAAACATTTTACTGAAAACATTTGTATATGAAAGTGCCAGAACAACAAACTTGTGAATGTATTTTTTTTTTTTTTTTTTTGTTCACATGAATGTGGAGGAAGGAATCCTGTCAATGTAATTTTTACATTTGTGAACAACTGAATGATTTTAATTGTCACATTTGTGGATGAATGTAAAACTTCTTGTCAATCTATTCGTAAATAATTGCTATCCAATGATTTTATCTGAGTCCTGGTATAAATTACTCTGAGAGGTGAATGAAATTATCTGACCTCTTATGCAAACTTATCTGAGTTCTGGATGAAATTATCTGACTTCTTATGCAAAATTATCTGAGTTCTGGACGAAATTATCTGAGTTCTGGATGAAATTATCTAAGTTCTGAATGAAATTATCTGAATTCTGTATAAATTTATCTAAGTTCTAAATGAAATTATCTGAGTTCTGAATGAAATTATCTGAATTCTGATTGAAATTATCTGAGATCTGATTCAAATTATATGACTTTTGAGTGAAATTATCTGAATTCTGCTACATATTAAGCAAACTCCTGCCATCGCTGTATCTAACTGTTGGTTCCAACTAATCTCAATTGTAATGCAATATTAATATCAACTTTAAACACTCACTATATGAATTATACACATTGGAAACAAATTACTTATAAAAGTAACAAGAAGTAAAACTGCATTAAACGTAATGTCAATTTGACTTATTATTCATTAACCAAAGTTCATGTTGTAATCTATATACAATATTAGACTTCAACTGAAGTCAATATCTAATTCAATGAACTCTCAAAGAATAGGCTCCTTGCACGATTTCTTATTGTGACTGCCAACCCGACCACATCGCCCACATTTTATTTGCCGTGTGATCTCCCCTCTTGACAAGATCCTCTTTTTTTTTGGCCTACCAGCTGGCCGTTTAACCACAGGTGGGAGAATAACAGCTTCAGCAACTGTTGGCTCCGGCATTCCAACAGTTGGAATTGGATAAATCTGCTCGTCGTATGATGCCCTAAATGTATAAGTGTGAAAATAGTGATCCACAAAAACATTTAGGTCCTTTCCACTCTTTTGAATCGCAGCACATGCATGGGCACACGGAAAACCATTGATTTGCCATTGATAACAGGAACATATTTGATTAAAAATGTCCACAGTCACTGACGGGTAAGAGTGAACATCATAAACAGTTTCACTGGAACGGCTAACAGTCCACGTCCTTCCAAGCCGGATAGCAGCATCCAGCCTTTTATCCATGTCCGGGCAGATGACCGACTTCCATCTACTAGAAACGTCTTTCCTATTAGCCATCTGATCCATTATTTGAACCCTTATTGTGTCAACCAACTTTGTAATTGGAAGACAGCGAGCTTCTCTAATCCATGAGTTGAAAGATTCAGCTGCATTCGAACACATCTCACCGTACCGCTGGCCCTTAAAATAAGCATTGCTCCATCTTTCATGAGGCAAACCACAGAGAAATCTGTCTATATTGGAACCACCTTCACGCCTCAATGATTGCAGCTTTGCATGGAAGGCAGCAATGGTCGGCGCATATGCACATTCCCGAAGCATCATAACCATTCTCTCTCTAAATTCATTAGTGTAACCACCTGACAACTTGTCCCTCAAATTTGCCTTCAAGTGTTGGAGGCAATACGCATGATGGGCAAAAGGAAATACCCTTGAAACACCCTCTATCAAGCCTGGATTCTGTCAGAGATAAAAGTAATAGTGCGATCCGAAAAAATAACTCTCCTTAAGTTCTGCAAGAACCATGTCCAATTGTCCTCTGTCTCTGAGTCCACCACCGCAAAAGCAAGGGGAAACAACCCTGTGGCATGAATAAATAAAATTTATTTTTCAAATACTATTCAAAATATCAAAACATGCTAATCATGAATAAAATAAAGATGTCCATAATAAAAGAAAAAACAGGCATAAAACTGACCTTGATTTCCATTCTTCCTAGTTGCTGCCAACAAGTTTCCCTTGTATCTACCTTTCAAAAAAGTACCATCCAAAAATAACAGAGGACGAACATGATTAAATCCAGCCATTGAAGCATAGAAACAAACAAATAGACGCTTGAAACACTTAGTTGATTGGTCATAATCTAGCACAAAAAGGCTTCCTGGATTTACCTCCTCCGCCACCTTAATATACCAACGAAGATGGTCAAAAGATAGCGAGGAATCACCGTACAACTTATTTCTTGCCCTCTCGACGCCCCACCATGCATGATGATATGTAATGGTAAGCCCATAATTCGCCTTAAAATGGTGCACAACATCAATCGGTCTGGTGAGCGGCTTTTCACGGATATGATCGATTATTAAATTTGCAACTGTCTCAGAATTCATTCGGCTGTTTTTTGATGTTCGAACTGCTGCACCACATGTATGCTCATTGTTTAATGTCCTGATGCAAAAATGGCCAGTCGACTTCTCAATAGATGCATGAACACGCCATCTGCATCCCATCGAATGACTGCGAGAGCATTCAGCTGTCACCCTCACCTTATCATTTTTCACATATACAAATTCAAAACCAACCTCAATTGAATATCTACAAAGGACACTTCTAAAATCTGCAACACCACCCTCAAACCTCTGCCCCACTTCTCTAATACCACTTGCCCAGCCCGAAGACAGTAAAAGCTTCTCTTTGTGTGTACAAAACTGTGGAAGAAGATCTGTCTCTATATCAGTATCATCATACCCCACTATTGCTAGGTCATCTTCAGGTAATTCATCAGAATTTTCCTCTTGATCACCATCCTCCGATTCCTGCGATTCTGATACAAATACATCCACTCTTCCCAATCCCATTGAAGACGCCAACATAGACAAGCTCACTAGATCCGAATCACTGTCCAACAAGCACTTTGGGTGGCCAGGCAATTCGAAAGTCAAACAGGCCATGTTCACTGAAAGATTCTTCCACTTATTACAAACTTGACGCATCAAATCGTCATACCTCATGCTCCCACTAAAATGAATGACGGCAGTAAACATGCCATACTTACACATAAGCAATAGCGGCTGTGACATCTATAAAATACAGAATTGAACAAATATCAAGTGTCATCATCATTGAAAAAGTATGCAGACTGTAAAACAGTCACATGTTCTGCAAAAATTTATCTGGGTTCAAGCCAAATATAAGTCACATTATCTGGCTCTTCTCAATAGAACTCAGATAAATTCATTACAGAACTCAGATAATATATGTCAAGAAGTCATATAATGCAGTCTAAACTAAGTCTGTTTCAAATTCACATAAATTGCACAAGAGAACTCAGATAAATTAATTACAGAACGCAGATAATATTTCCAGAACTCATATAATGCAGTATAAACTAAGTCTGTTTCAAATTCACATAAATTGCTCAAAAGAACTCAGATATTGTCATTACAGAACTCAGATAATATTTCCAGAAGTGTCATCAGCATTGAAAGAAGTATGCATACTGTAAAACAGTCACATGTTCTGCATAAATTTATCTGCGTTTAAGCCAAATATAAGTAACGTTATCTGGCTCTTCTCAAGAGAACTCAGATAAATTCATTACAGAACGCAGATAATATTTCCAGAACTCATATAACGTTGCATAAAACTAACAGAAAGTGTGTTTGAAACTCAGATAAATTTGATGTTATGGTTACATAACTTTGGTTACATGGCTTCTTTCACATTGCAGCACTCAACACAATTTCTAAGTAATGAAAAGAAAGAAACTAACTAATAACAATGGAAGATTAATCAGTTTCTAAAATCTAAATCTATAGATTTGTTCATGAATAACAATGGAATTTTTTTAGATGAACTGAACTGATACAAATTGATTTGTTCCTGAATAACAAAACTATAGAAAACTATACACGACGAAATGACCATAACAAACAAAAATATTTAGATCTACAAATCTAAATAAAAAAACATTGCAAAATCACTGCTGTGAATGGAAGACCTCGCTAGCTAAAAAACTATAAAAATTCTTCTGCTTCCCAATCAATCAATCTACGAAACTATCATCCAATAACAACAGATCTGACAATGAGTATCAAATATACATATATATATATAGATCTAGACATTTACATAAGAACAATTGCTTACTCTCTGCTGTGTTTGGAAAACCTTGCCTAACTCAAAAAAGATGGCAGTCCTTCTCACGATTTTGCTCTGCAACCTGCTATTCAAGAAAACAAACTAGGAAACTGTAATACAATTACAAGAGAACTGCTTGCCAAACCATTTGATCTGTAATCTGCTTCGCAAACAATGAATCTCCAAAACTATAAGTCAGTCAATAGATCTATCTTCTCTCTCGTATATTTTCTACATTCAGATTCAAGATCTGAATCGATTGCAGTTTGAATTTCAAAAAACTAGATTTTCGCTCAATTACAGGGGCATATCAGTAATAACGGATCACTTATGCTCTTAATTCCAGGCTAAATAAACGTGACACGTTGGGGACCACTACAAACACATGCTGCGACAGTTACAGGGGCAAATTAGTCTTAAAAAATGAAACCGTTTGGCTCTAGGGATGTCTGGCTGCAAACAGTCTAGCTGTTTGGACTACAACCCTTAAAAAGAATTTCTTTGGATTGCAGGCTGTATAGATTACATTCTAGGGATCTTTGGCTAATTATCCCATTTTATTATACCATACATGGATTGAGAGGATTTTCCTCTCGTGAAAGCTGTGATTAATTCTTATGGCAGTATAGTGCATTTTGAATATTTCCACAGCACCCACATGAAGCGAGTCCGGATTTGGTAAAGTAAAAACCCCACTGTGTTCATAAGTGGACCATTCACGGTCCGCCTCGTCGCCACTGCCAGCCTACCATGCATCCAGGGCAGGGGCTATCAACGGTGACATAATGGGCCCTCAGTAGTTCACTCACAGTCACCATCATAGGCCCACTCAGGGATCTCGGTTCCACATGAAGCCTGTAGGTGCCCAATAGGACCTGCCAACTTCAACGTTGACTGCCTCTCCTTTCCTGAGCTTGGAACCTTTAAAAAGTTCCAATTATAGAATTCCATAATGCTCTATAGTAGGGGGCTATCTATTTAAAATTTAAAGTGCTCCAAATCAATGCCCCTCTCTTGCATGAGATATGAAAAAGTTTTACGCATGTTTTGTTTTCACAATAAGATTAAGTAATTAACCATATATAATACATTAAATAAAGAGGAATGCCCTTGTGTGAATCTATCACTACAACAAACTGCAGTTTTAGCGACGCACTTTTTCGTCACCAAAAGCCCATAAAACGTCGGTAAAACCCTTTACCGACGAAATAATTTTCGTCGGCCAGACGTCGGTAAAAAGTCGTGGACAAAACCCGTTACCGACGAAATAATTTTCCATCGGCAAAAGTCGATTTTTACCGACGATTATTTCACTTTTACCGACGTTTTTTAAACGTCGGTAAATTCATTTTATTATTATACAAATTTAAATTAAATGTTACCGACGTTTTATGTTCGTCGGCAAAATAAAACGCAAAATAAATAAAAAAATAAAAATCACTTTACCGACGTTTTCTTTTCGTCGGTAAAATAATAGGCCAAATACATAGAAAATAAAAATGGTTTTACCGACATTTTATTTGCGTCGGTAAAAGAAAAGGAAAATAAATAAAAACAATAATATCTTTTCCCGACGTTATATTTGCGTCGGTAACATAAAACATAAAATAAATAAAAAAAAAAAAAAATTTTACCGACGTTGTATTTTCGTCGGTAAAGTAAAATTTAAAAAACAAAACCTATTACCGACGTGTTATTTGCGTCAGAAAAATAAAATTAAAAAACCAACATCTTTTACCGACGTTATATTTGCGTCGGTAAAATAAAAAATACACTTTTGCCGACGTTTTGGTTTCGTCGGCAAAAATACAAGTTAAAAATACAATACTTTTACCGACGACACAAAAACGTCGGTAAAAGTATTTTATTTTTTTTAAAAACCATATTTATTTTTTCAAAATAATTTTCCTGTAAACCTGTTTATATACCTGTTCATGCACCTATAATCAATATAAAAAATGCATGCAAATAACCATCGCCATTTTTCATCAAATCATTCATCTCATTAAACAAATATTACAATCAATAATGCTACAGTCCCATATAAATGTCCAATATACATATAGAAATGAACTAAAAAAGAATAAAACGCATTTAGCTAGTCTGCAACCGACCCCAAAACACATTTAGCTAGTTTGCAACCGACCCCAAAGCGTCCATCAATCCGCAATGACAAAAACAACATTAGAATCTTTTCAATGAATTAAATTATAAATGAAAGATAAACATGTATATATATAAATCTTAAGTGTAAAGATTTAGGCGATTTTTTCGTTTAATTCGTTAACCGGATATCTGATTCATTAACCGTCAATTCATACAAGTTACTTTGACCTTGAACAAGATACTCGTCCTGGTTTCTGGGCTGTTCGATGGTCGTTTTCCGTTTACGACCTCCGACGGCCTATTTCTTATTCTAAGTGTTAAGAATTCAATGTTTTTAGGTCTAATTCGTTAACCGGGAGTCCGATTTACGAACCGTCAGTTCCTACAAGTTAATTTCACCTCGAGCAAGGTGCTCGTGCCATTTTCCAATTTTTCCAAGGGCCGTTTTCGAGCCTAAGTGTTGGAAAATCGTCGATTTTCGCTTCTAATTCTCTAACCGAGAGTCCTATTTGTGAAACGTCAGTTCCAACAAGTTACTCTACCCTGAAGTGAAATGCTCGTGCTGGTTTTCGATTTTTCCGTGAGCCGTTTCCCGTTTAGGACCCCCGGCGGGCCGTTTTCGAACCTAAGTGTTGGAAAATCGTCGAGTTTCGCTTCTAATTCTCTAACCGGGAGTCCTATTTGCAAACCGTCAGTTCCTACAAGTTACTCTACCCTCGTGCGAGGTAATCGTGCCGATTTTCAATTTTTCTGGGGGCCGTTCCCCATTTTAGACCCCCGGCGGGCCGTTTTCGATCCTAAGTGTTCGAAAATCGTTGATTTTCGCTTCTAATTCTCTAACCGAGAGTCCAATTTGCGAACCGTCAGTTCCTACAAGTTACTCTACCCTCGAGCGAAATGCTCGTGCCAATTTTCCAATTTTTTGGGGGCCGTTTCCCGTTTCGAACCCCCGGCGAGCAGTTTTCGAGCCCAAGTGTTGGAAAATCGTTGATTTTCGCTTCTAATTCTCTAACCGACTGTCCTATTTGCGAACCGTCAGTTCCTACAAGTTACTCTACCCTCGTGAGAGGTAATCGTGCAGGTTTTTGATTTTTTCGAGGTCCGTTCCCCATTTCGGACCCCCGGGGAGCCGTTTTCGATCCTAAGTGTTGGAAAATCGTCGATTTTCGCTTCTAATTCTCTAACCGAAAGTCCAATTTGCGAACCGTCAGTTCCTACAAGTTACTCTACCCTCGAGCGAATTGTTCGTGCCGGTTTCCGATTTTTCTGGGGGGCCGTTTCCTGTTTCGGACCCCCGGCGGGCCGTTTTCGAGCCCAAGTGTTGGAAAATCTTCGATTTTTGCTTCTAATTCTCTAACCGGGAGTCCTATTTGCGAACCGTCAGTTCCTACAAGTTACTCTACCCTCGTGCGAGGTGATCGTGCCGGTTTTTTATTTTTTCGGAGTCCGTTCCCCGTTCAAGACCCCCGGCGGGAAGTTTTCGAGCCTAAGTGTTGGAAACTCCAATGTTTTCGCTTCTAATTCTCTAACCGGGAGTCCTATTTGCGAACCGTCAAATCCTACAAGTTACTCTACCCTCGTGCGAGGTGGTGGTGCCGGTTTTTGATTTTTCCGGGGTCCGTTCCCCGATCCGGACCCCTGACGGGCCGTTTTCGAGCCTAAGTGTTGGAAAATCTAATGTTTTCGCTCCTAATTCTCTAAGCGGGAGTTCTATTTGCGAACCGTCAGTTCCTACAAGTTACTCTACCCTCGTGCGAGGTGATCGTGCCGGTTTCCGATTTTTCCGGAGTCCGTTCCCCGTTCAAGACCCCCGACGGGCCGTTTTCGAGCCTAAGTGTTGGAAAGTCCAATGTTTTCGCTTCTAATTCTCTAACCGGGAGTCCTATTTGCGAACCGTCAGTTCCTACAAGTTACTCTACCCTCGTGCGAGGTGATGGTGCCGGTTTTCGATTTTTCCAAGGTCTGTTCCCCGATCCGGACCCCCGACGGGCCGTTTTCGAACCTAAGTGTTGGAAAATCCAATATTTTCGCTCCTAATTCTCTAACCGGGAGTCCTATTTGCGAGCCGTCAGTTCCTACAAGTTACTCTACCCTCATGCGAGGTGATTGTGCCGGTTTTTGATTTTTTTCCCGGGCCGTTTCCCGATCCGGACCCCCGACGGGCCGTTTTCGAGCCTAAGTGTTGGAAAATCCAATATTTTCGCTCCTAATTCTCTAACCGGGAGTCCTATTTGCGAGCCGTCAGTTCCTACAAGTTACTCTACCCTCATGCGAGGTGATTGTACCGGTTTTCAATTTTTTTCCGGGGCCGTTTCCCTATCCGGACCCCCGACGGGCCGTTTTCGAGCCTAAGTGTTGGAAAATCCAATGTTTTCGCTCCTAATTCTCTAACCGGGAGTCCTATTTGCGAGCCGTCAGTTCCTACAAGTTACTCTACCCTCATGCGAGGTGATTGTGCCGGTTTTTGATTTTTTTCCGGGGCCGTTTCCCGATCCGGACCCCCGACGGGCCATTTTTCGAGCCTAAGTGTTGGAAAATCCAATGTTTTCGCTCCTAATTCTCTAACCGGGAGTTCTATTTGCGAACCGTCAGTTCCTACAAGTTACTCTACCCTCGTGCGAGGTGATCGTGCCGGTTTCCGATTTTTCCAACAGAAATTGAAGTATTAGCATACATAGCCTGAGAAAGATTGACAGAATGAATTAGGAAAACACCATTTAGAAAAAAACAGATAATGGGCTGTGACAATGAAAACATTAATCAATGCATGTAGTTATTAGAAATCCTCACTTGTGTATGAGTTGTAACACCTCTTATCTGAGCACGACTCCCTTGCAGATTAGTTATTTGTTGCCTCAGCCGAACAAGCTGACGAGTCAAGATTCTAGTGGCAGCCTGGTACACAGGTACAGTACATCATACAATCAAATGAATGATAAGAAACCCCATAAAGTAAAAGTTATGCTGTTCCAATGACAAAATGGAATCACAAAATACCATTTGTATTGCGCAAGAAGGAAAGAAAAAATGAACGATGAGAAACCCCATTAAGTCATGCTATTCCAATGACAAAATGGAATCCCAAAATACCATCTGTATTGCCTAAAAAGGAAACAGAAAATTGAACGCTTTTTGACTCATTTTAACAGACAAACTTGCCTCATTTCCAGTTTTAGCAGTCTTCTTTATCTCAGCCACCAATTTTTTTTCCTGCAACCTTATATCTCATCAATATATTAAAGGGCGATGTGGGACTAGAAAGCATATGAAAAAGAAAACCAGAAAGCATTATAACATACAAGTCAATAACAGTGACAAGTATAAAACTCCTGATTCCTTAAGAACATAATACGGTAGAACAATTAAAGCTGAGAAATTTAACCTCTTGTTGCAACTAACATTTCTCTTTTACTTGTTCGGAGTGCATCTGCATCCAAGCAAGAAGCCAGGTTAGCATTCAGCAGGGGAAAATGAAACAGAAGAAAGCAAAAGCTTCCGTCAATCAGAATCTGATCAAATGCCTTTAAAAGAAGTATGACTCTGGAAACAAGAACCACAGCATATAGTGGCTCTAAAAAGTTAAGAGAATATATAAATTTAAGAAAATTGAAACATATGGCAATAATTCCAAATCAAACAATAAAATTCCTAGGATAAGGAATCATGAATCGGAGGACAGAACGCTAAATAAAATAAAATTTAGTGTTTAATTTCACCAAATGACCCATTTAATGCTGATAAACTAATAATTATGGTTATATAGTACAATGTTGTTAGCAAATATGGAACCCACCAAATGTTGGTAGTCACCAACTCACCATAGAACCAACATGATGTGATATTTGTATAACCTATCTAACATTAGTAATCAACAATGAACTTGTGTAGCCATGATATGGCTCATCAAGTATTGATAATCATGAAGGGACTCATATAATTATTTTGATCACTAGTGGAAAACTAATGAATTTTGAGAAAATGGAATTGAAAATCTAGCCATCACCTTATTATTTCAAAAACTATGAGTCTCATCTAGGTCTCCACCTTATTTTTTTCACGCATCACCTCTTTAATAATCCTTTGTTGGAGTCTACCTAATGATGAGTTCTAATGTATTCAATTACATGGAAACAAACTGAGTCTTTAGCATTTAATTGAAGAAGATACTAAAAACACTCCCACAATTAAAAATACTCTATCCTTTGAATGGAAAACTAATGAATAAAAGAATAATCTACTAACCAAAGGGTCGCATCATGATCTCCAGTAGCTGTGCCATCACCATCAGTTCACCCCAGCTATGTACTCTGCACTAAATTGGTTCTGATAATGTAGTATCCAACTCCTGTCCATATCTGAAAAGATACTCAACATTATAAGTTTGTATAATTCTGTGATTTTATGCTCAATAAAACCTTATTTTCACGTGACCATTGAAAATCAGTTTTGGAAATTCTCAGATTGGTTCCAACTTCCAACCTTTTCTCTTTTAACACAAAAAACACATTGTTGTACCAAACTGTAAAAAAACTATAAAAAAAAAAATATATAACATATTCAAGTTGTGAAATATTTGATGTTCTACACACGTGACCTTGATAAATCCAAAATATTCCTAAAAAAGACTTAGTCAATTTGAATAAAAGGGGAGAAACAAATAAAAAATTAATAAGATGCAAATATAAATATCAACACAATAGATAAGAGCACAATCACTCTATCTTCTTCCGACAGTCAACAATATGTAAAAGAATCATATATGTATGTGTCAAACACAATACGTACTGTCCTTTAAACCATTGACATAGTTGTATCAACTAGGCTATCCAATTAAACTGTGATCTAACCATTGTTGGATCTAATGGACTGGATCATGGACCCCAAAGCCATATGAGAGAGAGAGAGAGAGAGAGAGAGAGAGAGAAGAGATGCAAACAGTCAATGGCTTGTATTCAAGCGAGTTCGCTTCAGGTATTGTATAGCAACTTAAAGTTATCAAATAGGAAAAATCATGGATCTTACAAATGAGTGAAAAAGTGCAACCTATTATATTTGCTGTGTTAATCACAGGGCTTTATTCTTATTCCTATTTTGGAACTTGTGCTGGCATTGGGGATGTTGATGCAAGTCACTTGTAAGCAACCTGTAAATAATATGGTATTAAAGAGTTAACGACAATCACGTGGAAGATATCATCCTAGTGACCATGCAAGGGGAAAAACAAAGACCACAAGACTGGCTGTAATCTTTCTCCTTTTTTCAGTATAGTTTTTCATTTCCAATCAAAAATAAATAAAAATAAAAATAACATGCAGTATCACATTTTTAAAAACTGTACAATCATTCTCCACTTCCATTTGGTTAATATTTTGCATTTCGTTAGTTGGATGAAGTGATGAACTTTTTTTTTTTTTTTTTTTGCTAAATTCTCTGCAAATGATAACAAATTTGAAAAAGGAAGTGCAAAAATATAGAAGAAACCACTTCTGGGTTGGATAATTCATGATGCACTACATAATACA
The DNA here is from genome assembly GCA_003546025.1 of Camphora micrantha. Taxonomy (NCBI): domain Eukaryota; kingdom Viridiplantae; phylum Streptophyta; class Magnoliopsida; order Laurales; family Lauraceae; genus Camphora; species Camphora micrantha. The sequence continues at coordinate 18,645,463 of QPKB01000006.1, read as the reverse complement.
ATGCCCTGTAACTGATTTAGAAGAAGTGTGCCAATAAGAAATATAACTAAACAGTGAAAATCAAGATTTATTCAAGCAAGCATACCATCTAAAAGATGTAATCAATCAATCAGAAAGACGTGGCCAAATTCCTTGATGATATTCTGCTTCAAATCTAGAATAACATACAAGGCCAAATGGACGCATGACATTCCCAAAAGCCCCTGTAAATAAACTTGTTTCCAGGAGAACATCGTCATCATTTTAACCTTATTCCATAAATTTCTGGGGCAGGTTAATATGTTCTACTCATGAGACAAGTTGACAAAAACCTATCTAACAAGAAAACATCAAAAATAAACAGTAAAGGCAAGAAAGAAAAAGTTTATTAAAAATTAAAAAACATTCAATTGGTAAAAGCTAAAAGCTAAATATAGAACAATGGTAACAATCTCTTAGAATGGAGATGTGGACAAATAGGGCAATAGGCCTACAATGCCTTTTAGAGCAAGAATCTCACATGATAAACAGTATTGAGATATGTGCAATACAGGGATTATCCAAAACAGCCAGGCCATTCTGTGAGTTTGCCATGTGTTACGACGGGTGGACTCTGTAATGTAAGGAGGATAGCTTGGGGTTGTGAAAAAGATGATAAAAGAAATGTGGGTGTAAGATCCCTTTCTGACTTTTTTCTGATGATGGTGTAAGGTGGCCTCTCCAGTCAAGATTAATCACCTTGTCGATCATTTTTCTTAATGACACTAGCACTGCAACTTGCCGAATATTAAAGCAACCGAAAATTACCTATAATTCCTGATCTTAAGTGCTATTCATTTTTCAACTAATACACTTGGCAATGAAGTTAGCCTAGCAATCTTAATCTACTTCCTCTCTTCGCTAATTACTAGATTTAGAGAATTCAAACTACTATTCCTTTAAATACTTATTTCCTCAATTTGTTTTTTTCCTTCATATTATTGCGTGGACATGACAACAAGGTGACTTCCAAAACAGGACATAAAAGACATACAGTTTGTTTCAGCTTGTAAACTCCATCATAAATGTAGGAGCAGAATAACCAAATAATAAGCTTCCTCTTGTTGGGTTGAGGCATTTCACTCCCTTTACTGTTACATAGGATTCTACTCTTTTAAAGAGTGAAAAGCAAGTACCTCTTGTTCTTCTCCCAAACACGAAAATCAACTTTATTCATTTCTGTTACTCCTACCACTTTTATTACTAGAATCATAAATTCATCTAGAGATTGATAAATCATATTGTAAGAAAAATGAATGCTGGTGCAATAGATGATTGAACACTGATTGGTGGTTGGTCAATAAGCAGTGGTAACGTATTTTTATTTAGTTATCATTCACCATACAGTAGACAAAAAGCGTATAATCATTCCCCATGCCCCGCCCATTTCATTTCAAAAATCCCTTTACTTACTAGTGTTGAATCCTATGCTCTACTTTTTGGGTGCCAACTTCTCCTTGATCTTGTCCACCTCTTTGGTCCCAATCTGGAATGTGTATTCAATGAGGAGAGAGGCGAGTTGGAGAAGGAATAACGTGGGACTTGGAAGTCATTTCAAACAGGGTGGGTGAGTTTAAGCCTTGCTTTATGAATCTTGTGGGGTTTTTTAAGGGGCTTGGAAGTCTTTAAACTCACATAACCATCATACACTGCTATCACTTTACAACATAAATGGCTTTTTCCATATTGTACAAATATTTCACAATAACTGCATATATGGTATGCAAAATGTGCAGCCAGGACATTATGTAACATTCAACTCTCTGAACTTCTTACCGTTCATCTCAAGAAAGAGAGGTTAAACAAGTACACAGAACATGAAAAGCAGGCTTAGGAGCTTAAACATGCATAAATTCATCCGTTCAATGAAAAATCTAGGAATGCAAGAATAAAATATATATATATATATATAAATGTTCAGCGCTTCATAGGTAAGAGAAGGGCAATAGAACAGTAGAAACCAAATCAAAGTGATTAATATCACGGTTTAATATAACAGAGAGAATCCTGACATTCACTCCTTTAACATTGCAAGCCAAGTAAAAGAAAAATCATTGCAAAACAGCTAAAGTACTAAATCCTTGCAAAATAGCTAAAACCTTTAAAAAATAAAAATAAAAAAGCACTCCATCTGTCCATTGCCACTGTCACACCACCACCATCACAAAAAATAATAACTATAAAATCTGCAAGCATGAAAACACATTTACAACCTACATTTACATAAATTTTAAAAAAAATCATACCTTAGATGGCTGCAGAAATCGTGAGCAAATCGACAGAGCGAGAGCACAGAGAGATAGATTGCAAACTTGTGGGAGAAAAAAATTGAAAAATGAAAGAATGAGGAATCGCTGGGGCATACATTTTTTTTTTATTTTTTTTTGCCCTAACTAAAAAAAAAAATGAGGAGTAGAGGAGAGAGCATACCAGAGAGAAGGGGGCGACGGCGGGAGAGGGAAAGAGAGCGAGAGAGAGAGCACAGAGAGAGAGAGAGAGAAAGAGCAGATCGAGAGAGCGAGCGAGCGAGAGAGAGAGAGAGAGAGAGAGAGAGAGAGAGAGAGAGAGAGCAGAGCGAGAGAGCAGAGAGAGAGAGCAGAGAGAAAGAGAGAGAGAGCGAGATAGAGAGAGAGGGCGCGAGAGTGAGAGAAGAGCAGAGAGAGAGAGAGAGAGAAGAGCAGAGAGAGCGAGAGAGCAGAGAGAGCGAGAGCAGAGAGAGAGAGCAGAGAGAGCGTTGAGAGCGAGAGCGAGAATGAGAGGAGCAGAAAGCGAGAATGAGAGGAGCAGAGAGCGAGAGCGAGAATGAGGAAAGAGGGAATGAGGAAAGAGGGCTTTTGGAGGGAGAGAGTCAATGGGAGCGAAAACAGGGTTTTGGAGGCGGGAGAGGGAAAAAAAAGAAGTGGGACGTTTAGGGACGTTTATATTTCGTCGCAAGAAATGACTTTTTATTGTCCAAAATTATTTTTTTTATTATTTAAAACAAGTAAAAAAGTCTATCAAATTTTATAGACGTTTTATATTAAACGTTTGTAATAAATTTTTCGATGCTAATTTTCGTCGAGAAAAAAAATTCGTCGGTAAAGGACTCCGCTTTTTAATTTTCATTTTACAGACGTCATAAAATTCGTCGATAATGTTTCATTTTATTTTTAGAAATGTTTATTTTCCCTAAAATCAAGTTAATAATAAAATTGAACTTTGCCGACAGTTTTCAAGGAAACGTCGCTAAAATTCGATTTTACCGATGTTTTCTAATTCGTTGGTAATAATCTCTTATTTTTACTTTTCCTAAAATTAGACCAAGAGCGAGAGAGAGAGAGAGAGAGAGAGAGAGCAGAGAGAGAGCAGAGAGAGACCGACAGAACGGAGAGAGCAAGAAATCAGAGAGATCAGAGAGGGTAAGAGAGAGAGAGAGGGCTGAGCGAGATAGAGAGAGAGAGAGAGAGACCAGAGAGGGCGAGAGAGAGAAGATCGAGAGAGCGCAGAGAGATCAAGCAAGAGAGAGGATAAAATAGGGCTTTTTGGTGGTGGGAGAGGAAAAAAACAACAGGGCTTTACCGATGTCTAAAATTAAACGTCGGTAATAAATTTCCTGACAATCATTTTCGTCGGTAAAAAAAAAATCGTCGGTAAAGGTCTCTGATTTTAAAGAATTCGTCCGAAATGGGAAACAGCTCCGAAAAAATTGAAAACCGGCAAGAGCAGTTCGCTCGAGGGTATAGTAACTTGTGGGAACTGACGGTTCGCAAATAAGACTCCTGATTAGAGATTTAGAAGCGAAAATCGACGATGTGCCAATACTTAGGCCCGAAAACGGTCCGCTGGGGGTCCGGAAAAGGGGAAACGACCCTCGGAAAAATGAGAAATCGGCACGAGCACTTCGCTTGAGGCTAAAGTAACTTGCGGGAACTGACGGTTTGCAAATAAGACTCCCGGTTAGAGATTTAGGAGAGAAAACATCGGATTCTCCAACACTTAGGCTCGAAAACGGCCCGCCAGGGGTCTGGAACGGGAAACGGCCCCCGAAAAAATTGAAAACCGGCACGAGCACCTCGCTCAAGGCTAGTGTGACCTGTAGGAACTGACGGTTTGCAAATAGGACTCCCGGTTAGAAATTTAGGAGCAAAAACATCGGATTTTCCAACACACTTGGACTCGAAAACGGCCCGCCGGGGCCCGGAACGGGAAACGGCCCCCCCAAAAATCAGAAACCGGCACGAGCACTTCATTCGAGGCTAGTATGACTTGTAAGAACTGACAGTTCGCAAATAGGACTCTCAATTAGAGAACTATAAGCAAAAACATCGAATTTTCCAACACTTAGACTCGAAAACGGCCCGTTGGGGGTCCGGAATGGGAAATGGCCGCCAAACAAATCAAAAACCGAAACGGGTACCTTATTTAAGGCCAAAGTAAGTTCTACGAATTGACGGTTAGTGAATCGGACTTTTGGTAAACGAATTAGACACAAAAAACCGCCTGATTCTCAACACTTAAGCTGGAAAACAGGCCGCCGAAAAACTTAAGAAAAGATTTATATATATATATATGTTTATCTTTCATTTATAATTTCATTCATTAAAATGATTCTCATGTTATTTCTGTCTTTGCATATTGATGGACGCTTTGGGGTCGGTTGCAAATTTCTAGGGGTGTTTTATTCTTTTTAGTTTATTTGTTTATGTATATTTGACATTTATATGTAATTGTATCATTATTGATTGTAATATATGTTTAATGAGATAAATGATTTGATGAAAAATGGTGATGATTGTTTGTTTATTTAGCAACTTTTGTTTGCATGCATATTTTATATTGAATATAGGTACAATGAAAAGGTATATTTTTTTATAAAGGTGTATAAACAGGTTAACATGATAACTATATTGAAAATAAAACATAAATAAAGAACATTTTACACTTTTACCGACGTTTTTTTTCGTCGGCGAAAGAATAAATAAAAATAGAAAGAATATAAATACAATTTTACCGACGTTGTTTTTCGTCGGTAAAATAAAACATAAAAATAAATAAAATAACAATTATTTGACCGACGTTTTTTGATTCATCGGTAAGGGTGATTAGATTTTACACTAACTTTACCGACGTTTTATACAAAAACGTCGGTAAAAGGTATACATTTACCGACGTTTTCCATAAAACGTCAGTAAAAATTATACCTTTGCCGACGTTTTCCATAAAACGTCGGTAAAAAGTACGATTTGGCCGACGTTTTACTGTAAACGTCGGTAAAATGCTAATTTTTACCGATGCTAGTTTTTTCGTCGGCAAAAGTATATCTTTACCGACGAATTAATAAAAGCGTCGGAAAAAAACGTCGCTAAAAGTGCAACTTCTTGTAGTGTATGCATATCAACTGCTATGGGCCCACAGATCATGTGTGTTGGGGGTGGGGGTGGGATGAAAATATCCAAATTGAAACCACTCTGAATATCAAATATTCAATGATTCAGACCTCTTCATCTATGGTCTACAAGTACAATGTTTGAATATCAAATATTCAATGATTCGGACCCCTTCATCTACGGTCCACAAGTACAACGTTTTTAAAGAAAAATTTTTAAACAGTCAATTCAACACTCTAACCCCAATGAATTGATGCAAACTCCCTGTGCCATAAAAGAAATTAAGGTTTATATGGTCTATTTGGATTGATCATTATGTGTGGCCTGCATTCTACCTTGCATGGAAAGATTGGGATAGATGCACAGGAGGAACTCATTTGGGTAAAATATTAGAAAGTAGTTCTTGCATCTTATCTCACCTATTTAAAATGCTTTTTTTTTTTTAATGGTAACCAGCTCAAGTGGGGTTGGGCCCCCTAGACCTCTTGAGAGGGAGCCCTCAGGTGAGGGGAGAAAATCTCAGGTGACGTGGGGGTCCTCTGGTTAGGAAAGTAGACATCTGGTGAGGTATCACAGCCTCAGGTGAAAAAAAGTGCCTGCCTGCATTCGAACCCAAGGTAAGAACTGGTGCCTCTTACCAGTAAGGTAAGAGGCCGTTCTGAACCACTCAAAATCGATTGATCGTCACTAGTGAAAGAAAGATTTGACATAATTTTTACACTAATATGTTTTGGGGTGGCTGCAAAATTAATTTGATCATGTGTAATAACTAAATATTTATTTTTCCAATGGCTAGATCAATCATCAATGGTCCAAACTCCCAACTACAAAACGAAAATGCACTGAGCAGCCGCATTAAGTCGTGTATCGTGTTTGGACGTTTTTCATACCCTTGCGCTTGGGCCTCATTTTTTTCTTCTCCCGTGTATCATTCGTGTCTTTTTTGCGAGGAAGAAGTATGAGTCATGTTAATGACCCTCTTGGTGCGCCGGTTTTCAAGTCTAGCTAAGGCTTTGAGAACTCGGACCCTAATCACTTTCTATGCGTATATATATACAGCCTTTCCATCCTCAAAAAGTCTACTTGGACAAACTTTTTGGACAGAATTTTGCACAAACCCTATGGTATGGTTTGAATATCCCCTATGATATTCAAGTCATACCATAGGGTTTGTCCAAAATTCTGTCCAAAAAGTTTGTCCAAGTAGCATTACTCTTCCATCCTACATTCCCTCATTCCAATCACATCTCTCTTACTAGCTATCGGTTTCTCTCTCTCTCTCTCTAAATTTACTGACATGGGTTCTTGCAAAAGAAATATGTTGTATGTAATATGCATTCTTTTTATCCTCTTGACTTCAACTCATCTGTCTCTCTCTGTGGCTAGGCCTTTAGAAGAAAAGTGGGGATGGAAGAAAGAAGTCCTCATGTTTGAGTCCCTGGTAAAAGGCCAAACGCCCCCTCCTGGCCATTCAGGTTGCACGAATGGACAAGAAAAAGATGGGCCCTCATGTCCAAAACTAGAGGAAATGAATTTTGCAGTCCATGTTCCTACCACAACAAAGGCCTCTAATTATGGCCCGAGCTTCCCTTTTGGGGCTGCTTCTGAAGAGACTTCCAGCCAAGATAGGATTCAGGGACATAATAGTCTTGGTTAGATGCGAGCTTGGTGAAACAACCTTATACTTGTAAAACATGAAAATGTCAAGTATTAAGTATTTCATACATGTAAGTCCTGTTGGTTAAAGCAATAAGCACTTCATCAAAGCAAATTGAAGTGGGTGTATCATCTGAATCTAATAAAAATTTGATAAATGAAATTACATGGAATTTGGGTCATGTTCAAAGATTGACTACATTGTATGCTCTCTCTCTCTCTCTCATGCTAACAGGCGCTGATATTTATATTTGTATAAGCTTTTTTGGTTGCTCTTTTTAAGTATGATGAAATAACTAAATGCTCAATTTTAAAGCACCATTGTGCAGAGTATAAATGATAAGAGCACGTACCATGGCAAAACAAATAGAAGTAAATACGTACAAATGCATGCATGAAAGTTTTGTATAAGCTATGTCTTGTAATTTGGTGTTTAAGGATTTAAGTGTGCAATACAAGGACTATCTGGATGTCGCGAGTTCTAATAACTCCAGTTAGGGGAGTGAACGGACATGCATGGGACCAGCCTGGTTTGTCTAGTAACACTAGATTCAAAGCTACCCGGCTTAATTCGGTGATTTTACAAGGGGAGTGAACGGACATGCATGGGAAGAATCTGAAGGACACCTCTTCTTCTCCTGTGATTTTGCAAAAAGCCTTTGGAGATGGCTTCCATCTTCGGTGGGTGCCAATCACAGCTACCAACATTTGGAAGGCAATCTCAATAGGCAAAAATACATCTCAAGCGAAGCGAGCAGCGCTGGTTTTTTTTCCATACTATCTACTTCATTTGGATATATAGGAATGAAAGCACGTTTCATGAAAAATCTATCGCCACAGAATGAGCAAGAGACGCCTTCGTGAACATCTCTCCACCTCAATCAGGTCTCTTCCGAGCCATATTCCAAGACCGACTCATGAGGCCCTTTTTCATTTTTTGGGAGACCTTTCTCCACTAACAATATGTAATTGATTCAGCATTACCTTCTCTGTTTTTTTTTTTTTTTTTTTTAAACCCTTTTGGCCTTTTGAGGTAGCCTATAAAGCTCCTCTAAGCACATACAGCTTCTGGGTTTCCATTTTGGGGCCTTAGCCCTTGTTATCTTTTCTTCCTTTAATGCTAATTTACTCTTTAGCGAAAAAATGATTCACATATGGGCCACTTACACATGTGAATTATTTTCAATACAAATGATCCTCAGCTTCTATGTCACATTAATTCTGAGATAACCGCAAGCATGGGTTCATCACTACTGACAGGTTGCTCAACTTTAGCCAAAAGAATAGGAAAAAACCTTTGCAAGATTGGTTTTATGAGAATTTCATGTATACAACTTTTATTTATCTTCCATGTCACATTAATTCTTTGGATTTATTTTTATTTCTATTTTTATTTTTATTTTTTTGCTAATTGGCAAAATTGTATTGAGAGGAAAAGGGCAGAAGCCCCTAGAACAAAGAGAAGAAAAAATACAAACATAGAAAAAAGCCAAATAAATTCAAAACATAAAAGAAGGAGAGCAAACCCTAACAAAAAAACCACTACAAAGGGAGCTCTGCAAAAGAGACCAGCCCCAAGGCAACACCTCCACGGAAAAACCTTCAGAAGTAAAAATGCTACTGAAATAGAAATCCATCAGACAGGAACAAGAAGAGAGGACCACTTCTCCCAAAAGCAAAACCGCCTGAAGGAGCACAGACCAACAGCACCAAAAAGCACCACTCAGCTGACCAACACCAAACAAGGATCAACAAAGAGCCCACTACAGAAGTAGAGAGCAAAAGTTAATCACCCCATCCAAAGGTTCTCAAAATTGGATGAGTAGGATTAACCAAGCCTAAAGAAGAGCTGAATATACCATTACACCTGTCATGGAAAACCATCTGAGCCGACATCAAGGTAGGCCTTTTGCAGCGGTGCTTGGCTTCATTCCGAAGGAACCAGAGAGTGTTGATGGCTTGGAAGGAGATAGCAGCTGCAGTTATTCATCCTGGACCATCAACACCCTTAGCTAAAGCTGTCCAGACAGAGGTGGTAGATAGAGAAGGGCCATGGGGGATGCTCATTTGGCTGATGAGCCATAACCAGAACTGCTGAGCTAAGAGGCAAGAGAAGAAGAGATGGAGGTCAGATTCACTATTTTTGTGGCAGGTGTAGCATCTAGAATCCATGGAGCAACCTATTTGCATTGCCCAATAATCTATAAAAGTTTTCCGGAGAAGAAGACGCTAGCTAAAGTAGGAAAGTCTAGGATTGATGACCTTGTTCCACACTAGACTAGACCAGTCAACTGCTTCACCTCTGGACCTCAAGAAGTTCCAGGCATATTTTAGGGAGAGATCCCCTAAAGCATGACTTTCTAGGAAAGCTTATCAGGATCAGAGGAATTTGTGAGTTGAATAATGCTGGTCTACTGAAGGAGGAAGCACCGCACCTCCACTGGAATAGATGCTGGGATGGACCAAGAGTAACCTTGAATGATATCAGCCACCTAGTCACTCTTAGAGAAAAGGAGGATGGGGAATCTTTGAGCAATAGGGTCATGGTCAATCCAGTTGTCTAGCCAAAGCTGGATAGAGTAACCATTCCCCATAACCCACCTACTACCAAGCTGAAGTAAATAGGCTAAGGATCTGATCTTTTTCCATATGCAAGAGCCTACCTCAGTGTTACTAGAGAACTAGATAGGAGAGAGCCTGAAATATCTACCTTTGAACCAGGCAGCCTAGAGGGAAATCAGAAGTTGCTGCAAACCAACACAGCTTCAACAAGTAGGCATCATTGAACTCCTTCACCCTTCGAAGGCCTAGCCCTCCCTCTACTTTGGGCATACAAACCTTTTCCCGATTCACCATATTACTCCGCTTTTTATCAGGACTAGCGGACCACAGAAAGTTTCTCATTAGTCTTTCAATCTGTAGACAGGTTTTACTAGGGAGGGGAAGAACAAGGGAGATGTGAAGGGGAATAGAGGAGAGCACATGCTTAACCATAGTCAACCTCCCTGCAAAGGAAAGACATTTGGCCTTCCAGCTGTCAAGCCTAGACTAAATAGAGTCCAGAACCTAGTTGAAATGGAAATGTCTTGAGGCTCCAAAGAAGAGAAGGACTCCAAGATAAACAGCAGGAAGAGAGGCTCTGGTGATAGGGAGCAGCTCAGAAATCATTTGGGCTCTACTAGCTATGCATTTTCCCACATAAAGGTTACTCTTCAAGAGGTTTTAGCATTGGCCGGTAGAAGCTTGATACTTAGAGAGCAGCTCTTTGATATGTCTCAGCCCAGGCTTGAAAGCTTTGAGGAAAAGCAGGATATCGTCTGCGTAGAGCAGATGACAGGGAGTGGAAGGCACAAGAGATATTGGCACTATTTTCCTAGAAGACCTTAGTTGCTCGATGTGGAAACTAAGAACCTCCTCTACAAGAATGAACAAATAGGGCGACAGAGGGTCCTCTTGGCGCTGACCACAAGAAGAGGAGAAGAAACCACTGGGACTGTTGTTGATTAACACTTAGCCTCTACTAGTACAAATCATCTCCTTGATCAGATTGATCCAAGCAGAAGAAAAATTGAAGAACTTGAGAGCCCTGAAGAGGAAGTTCCATTGCAGCTTGTCAAAGGCTTTGGAGATATCCAACTTCAAACACATTGATCCACCATTGATCTTCAAATTATGCTTTTGGAAAAGATCATGGGCTAAGGCCACATTATGATGGATAGACCTTCCTTTAACGAAAGTCGATTGGCTGTGGGAGATGAGAAGAGGAAGGATGGTTGACAGCCTTGAAGCTAAAATCTTGGAGGAGATTTTATAAATAAAATTCAGGAGGCTGATAGGCCTGAAATCAGAGAAGGAATCTAGTGAGGATACCTTGGGGATAAGGGATATGAAGAAGGTGTTAGTTTCTTTTAGCAAACGTCCTAAATGGAAGAAGTGGGTGATAGCCTCAGTGATTTCTTTGCTCACTATGTGCCAGCAACTAATAAGAAAGACTCCAGAGAAACCATCCGGCCCCGGGGAGCTACTCTTCTTGAGGTGGAAAACTACATTTCTAATATCCTCCAGAGAAAGGACAACAACAAGAAACTGGTTTTGGGCCTCAAAGACAGAAAGGCCGGCCAAGAGGAAAAGATCTTCATCAGGAATAACAAAATTAGCTTGGAAGAGTTTAGAAAAGAAAGAGGATGCCTTCTCTGTTATTTGGATAGCATCCTCCAAAAGAGTCTCGTCAACTGACATCTTATCGATGCGGTTGCGGATACCTTTGGCCTTGGCAGAGAGATGGAAAAATTTAGTGTTTTAATCCCCGTCTTAGAGCCACTTCACCTTGGCCCTCTGCTTCCAGTGAGTGGACTCTGCGTTAAGCCAATTGTGAAGGGAGGCTTTGCCTTAATTCAGATCTTTGAGAAGGGAATCACTAGGCTGAGCTGCAAAAGCAACTTCCTTGGCCAGAACTTGGGACTCGGCCTCAACTATATGATTCTTGAAGTAGCCAAAGACTTCTTTACTCCAAATCTTTAGATTGAGCTTAAGAAACTTTAGATTGGAAGCCAAGATGAACTGGGGAAAACCACTGCAGGGGGCAGCCCAACTGTCCTTTACAACCTTAGAAAAAGAGTCATGAGAGTGCCACTTTTCCTCAAATCTGAAAGGCCTATTTTTGAAAGAAAAGCTTTGTCTGTGGGAGAGGAAAATAGGGTTATGATCAAAGGAGATTTTGGGGAGGTGATTAACCATTGGATCCACAAAGATATCAAGCCAAGAAGAATTTGAAAAGGTTCTATCTAGCCTAGCTGCCACAAAAGCTTGACCTTGCCTGTTATTAGCCCAAGTGAAACAGTTACCTCTGTATCCCAGATCTTTCAAACCTGCAGACTGGGCCATCTCAGTGAAGTCCTTGACCGTAGCAGAGGAGGGGGGACGAGTAATGATCTTTTCTTTAGCTAGAAGGATATCATTAAAATCTCCTATCACACACCAAGGCTTAAGGGAGATAGAGTTGTTTACTAGATAATCCCAGAGGTTTCTCCTTAGCCTGTAATCAGTTGATCCATAGACTGCTGTAATAGTATTAGGAGGAGGAGAGGAGGAGGAGGCTGAGATGGAAATGGATATGTGCTGGAATGATTGGTCTAGAAAAGTGAAGTTAAATTTGGAATTTTGATTACAGAGGCACCATAGAGAATTTTCCGTGTTGGAGAAGGAAGGGGAGAGGCCAAAGGGAGAAGCCCCCTTGGAAAAGGAATCCAAAGAAGACTTTGGCTCAGAAAGGAAGAGGATATCAAGGGAATGGACAGCTAAAAGATGGGAAACCATTGTTTTTGTGGGGATGTTACATATGCTCCTGTAGTTCTAGTAGATAATTTTAACCATTAAGTAACTAGTTTGGGGGGAAGGCCAGTGGACTGAGGACCCAAGAGGGAAGAGCTTTGCCTTTGACTTTGCCTTTGCCTTTAGGTTTCGGTCTAGCTTTCACCTTGAAAAGGGAGAGGTCAACCACTAGGGAGATTTCACTATTGGTATCAGTTATAGGAAGAGAGGTTGAGGGAGGAGAAGAGGATGAGATGGTTTTTGGGGCCGAGACTAAAACCTATTCAAGGATGATCCTCTTCACTTTAGGAGGAGCAGCTTTCAATCTTTTCAAGTTGTAAGTGGAAAGGGTAGGGTCTGCTAAAGAGCAATTCTCTAGGATGCAGAAGATGTTAGAGCAGTCCAAGGTAGGGGCTGGAATTCTGTCCAGGATCTCAAAAACAGCATTCGAAGGGAGAGCTAAGAGAGGGCTGTCTAAGGGGAGGGGACCATGGGAGGAATTGAGAGGATGCTCTGTAACCATGTTGTTTTGTGAAGGGATGGCAGAGGCTATTGGCTCAGATAAAGGCAAAGGGGAGAAGGGAAGTTGTCCAAAGTGAGAGGGCGAAGAGGTTGAGGTTGTGGTTGGGATAGCTGTTGATGGGGAGATAGATGTTGCGGTGGGGGTGGGGGGGAGTGGGGGGATAGCTGTTGTTATCGAAAGGTACCTGAGAGGGCTGGGAGCCCTGCTTCTTGTGCTGGTCTTGAAGGTCCTGCTCTGAGCCTAAGTCAGCTATGATTGGGGAGACGAGGTGACTGGTTGCATCCTCTGATCCGGAGTCCTCTGAGGTGGTTGGAGCAATCAGGACAGGCTCTTGAGCAGGGGTCTTCCGCAAACCAGGTTTCAAATTGAAGGGACACTTAGTGGATAAGTGGCCAGCCGAGAGACACTCAAAGCATGAAATAGGTTCATACTGGACTTCCACTTTAACTGTGTCTTCTCCTTCTAATTCCACTGTGAGCGACCTCGGAGAGGAGCTAGCCACATTCAAAAGAACGTGAATTCTGGCAAAGGAGAGAATCCTCTGTTTGGCAATGATATCATCAAGACGGAGAGGCTTCCCAATTGAGGTCGTGATCAATAGAAGAATGTCGCTACTCCAGCAGTGGAAGGGGATACCTCTGAGCATGATCCAGACCGGGGCTTCCGATGGTCAAGCTGATTCTTCCTGACCCGGTGACTTGGGTCGTAGGATGAGCTTTTTTCCTTCCACTAGAAGGGGACTAGATCCTATCAGAGCTTCCATATCCTCTTTAGAGTGGAATCTGAAAATGAAGTTATCTTTTTTCTGTTAGGGAGATCAGACATGGATTGGACAGGCACCACGAGGAGACCACCCATTTTTCCCTATAGCTGAGTGAGAGAAAGATAGTTTGCTGGAATTTACCATCTGAAGAGGGATCCTAATGGTGAGTTTACCATCGAGCAATGCCGGAGGGGGGATGGCGGGAGGGGGAGAAAAGACTGAGGTATCGAGGCAACTAGCTTAGGTTTTAGGAGGGGTGGAGGAGGGAGCCAAAGAGGGGATACCAGAAGGGTTGTGGAGAAGATACATCAGGTGGTTATGAGTAAGAATAAGCTGGTCGTGCTCCCAGGGAGGAAGAGAGGTTGGAGACAAGGAATGGGAGCTAACTGGGAAAAGGGGGGAGGGGGGATAGATGGGATAAGAGGATTAAAGGGGGTTGGGGAGGAGGAGGAAAAGGGGAAGGGGGGTATTAGAGGTCAGATGCTTGGGATAAGCTGGGGAGGGTGCCGCCAAAGGAGAAGGGATAGGGTTTGAAAAGGGGCAGGAGTTTGAGGTGGAAAGGGGAGGAATAGAAGAGGGTTGGTGGCTGGAATTTACTGGAGAACGGGCCAGCGGAGGAAAAGGGTTATGGGAGGAAAGGGTGTAGGGAGCTGAAGAGAGATCCAGATGCCGGGTAGGTGGAGACAGGGGGGCCTATCCTGAATAGAGCCGATCTGATTGAGAAGCTGAACTTTGTTCCGGCTCTCCGGCAGAAGTCGGACCGATGAAGAGAGATGGTGGTTGACCAGAGAAAGAGGGGAAAGAGAGGCAGAAAGTTGCTCACCATCTAGATGAGGATTGGAGCTAGGCTGGGGAAAGGTGATGGGGAGAAGGGAAGATTGAGAGCCCGAGAAGCTAGTGAAAGAGGACAAGAGGTCAGCTGATGGGGAGGGTTTGGGCTTAGGTGATAAGTCAACAAAATTAGGTCATTAGGTCATCATTTCATTAGCATATATGGACTTAATTAGGTTTAATTTCATAAAATTTCACTTAATTTTATGATTTCATGTATTTGGGGTTATTTTTGGAAACATGGTCAAAATAGGTCAAAATTCATTGAATTGCATGACTTTTGTGAAATTAAGTTTTTCCCATCTCATTTATCATCCCAAAATTAAGCTTTTGGTTTCATCAATGCATATTTTGCTATTTTTGGCACTATGTGCTATTTTTGAAAAGTTAAGTCATTTTGGTGCATCACTAGGCATGTAGAGTCCCATACATGGTTCATAATTATTTTCTTACATATAATTAATGTTAAATTTATCTCTTTCAATTTGTAGGAGAAAACAAGAAATGGGACCTGCATTGAAAAGCATTTGAGTAGAGACCACACTACACGTCCAACATGGGTCCCACACACCCCATTGCATGCCAACATAGAAGCTTCCATTTGTGCACAATTATTCTCGGATTTTTCAGGGGCAGCAACTTAAAATGGTCATAACTCTCAAACCAAGTGTCGGATTGGTGCAATCTAGCCACCGTTAGAAAGATCTTTTCGAGTTGATATCCGTGTAACTTAATATTGCATAAATCAAAGCTATATTGAGGGAGATATGACCTCGGAAAGCTATCTGCTACAGTTTTAGGCGGGAATTGAAAGAAATATCAATATTTGGAAAGTTTCTTCCCTCTACATCATCATGCAATTTTTAGAGATATTCTTAGAATTATACAAGGAAGGTGTGTGCATCAAGAAACCTAATAAGGCAAGGGGATCTCTCAAATTTAAGCCTTTCCAAAGAAAGAAACTAGCTTAGAGCATAAGCAAGAATCTTTACACATAAGGAAACAAGAGCCCTAAAGATGAGAGATTTTTTACTAAAAAAAGATTTGCAAAAAGCATAAAAGGGAGTCATAGGAAGGGTTGGACGTCCAATCACTCTTGTGTAGAATCTTGGAGGCTTTTCTCTCTCCATTCCTTTCCACTCCATCCACCCTCTCTCTCTCTAGTCCCCTTCTTCTTCTCCATTCTAATGCTTTAGACATAGATTGAGAGATTATGTTGAGAGAATGATGAAGAGAGAAGAATCTTAATTTTTTTACTCAAAGATCAAGGAATAAAGACACTACTTTGATTGATTATGCGTATTCTTTGTGTAAGTGATTTAATTTTCTATTTCTTGTTCTTTTATGTGTTTTGATTGGAGACAATATTTCACATGATTAGGTCTAGATTTTTGAAAATAAAATAAAAAGATTAAAAGTCGAGAGACATCAAGTAATCACTTGCATAAATTTTTCTAACTTTGAGAAGAGATGACTGCATCATCATCGCCTTGTCAACACTTGCAGGATCGTCTAGTTTCTATATCTTTCGTACATCTTTTCCGCTTTTTATTTTTTCGCCCCTTTTGTTTTTATTTTTCAGTTAATATTCTTTTTTTTTTTACTTAAAAATTCTAGATTATACAAAAAAAAAAAAAAAACTTGCATTCTTCAATGTTTAGTCGAAACTTTCTATTTTTATTACTTGCATAATTTATGGTTGGAAAGTGTCTTTGTGCATACTTCATATTTAGAAATTTCATTAGAACAGGTTTTTGTTGCTGAAATCACAAGATTATCAATTGATTAGAAATACTAAATTCGGACATGATATGTGAATAGTGAAAAATCCTGCATAGTTTCAGCAGAACTGACTCAACTGTGTTACAAAAGTGCGCGATTTAAAAACCTGGTAAACGTGAATGTTTTGGTCCGAAAAATAGCAGATTTAAAGTAGGGTAATTGGACTTTGAAACCCCAAAACTTCAACCAAAAAAAACCTCGAGAACTGTGTTAACCAGAGGCCCAAACATGGGTAGTTGGACAGCCTGCGATCAGATTTCCAGCACAAAACAGTTCAAGTAGGCATCTTTAGGTGATCATATCTTTTTCATTTTAAGTCATTTTTCCATTCTTCTTTTTTTGTTGTGTTCATGAATCATCGGAGTATTGATTCCAGCCATTAGATTTATACTTATATCATCTTAGACTAGTCATACAGTCCAGCAAAATTGGGGCTGTGCAAGAGTTTCCATACCTAGAATTTTTTATAGCATGCATCAGATTTTTAGAAATTTACATAAAATTGCATTATTAGTATTTAGGGCATTATAGATCATTCATATTTGCATAAAAAGTGATTTTGGTAATTAGGATCTAATTTGGGAAATTTTGTTTTGATTTATTTTATATTAAATTAGTTGTTTGATTTGTGTATTCTTTTGTAGGTTTTAGTTTAATTAGATTATGTTTATTTATTTAGATTAGTGTTTTTATTTTGGAAAGCTGATGTAATTTAATTAGTTTCCATTTAGACCAGATTCAATATTTATTTAGAATATGTCAAAGTTGGAAAGACTTTCAAAAGTCATTGCTCCATGTAAATCAACCTGGACTCACCAGATTATTACTACAATTGCATCTTATACTTGGGGTCCGATCATTAGGATGAGGGCAATGGAGATGTTGGCGGACGGGAGGCATCGTTTGATGTTATGAAAGTGCTTAGGCCTAGGGGCATTTGGTTAACTGTAAAATAAACATGCACATAAATGACTAAAAAACTTTCCTAATGTTGTTTTCCTACTGGTACAACTGGAATAAATAAGAAAGAAAGGGACGATGGGTTCTCATATAGGGTTGAAACATAAGAACTTACAAGAGTTCCCCTCTTCTCTTTTTATATATAAGTCTCTACGTGGAGTGTCATGAGGCTTGAGTTTGCTTCTCATATCTTTGTGTTCGAAACTTACTCCAGATTTACCCCGTGTGTATTTAATGCGCCTTGTCTTATTGTTAGTGATACCCTTGTCAACAACAAAAAAAAATAAAATTTAAAAATGAAAAATCAAAGGTAGCTAATGTTTGGATCACAGTTCATTAGTATCATTATCAATTTAAAGATATGATCAGAAAAAAGGTGGCGAAATTTGCTTGACCATATCCAACATGAATTTTACTTGAATAACTCACCCGCATATATGGTCGGTCACATGTCTGGAAAATTTGACCCACAATTAAAACGGGTCAAGTTGGTTGTTTCAACCTTTATTATTATTAATTAGGGTAGTTAAACTTGGGGGGGCGGGGGGCCTTGGGTTAATTAGGGAAGTAGACATTTGGTGAGGTATCATAGTCTCGGGTGAGAAAAGGTGCCCTACCAAGGTTCTACCCAAAGTCAAAACGGCGCCTCTTACCATTAAGGTAAGAGGCCGTTCTGTAACCACTCAAATCGATTGCTGACGCTAGTGAAAGAAAGATTGACATAATTTTTACACTAATATGTTATGGGGTGGCTGCAAAATTAATTTGAACAATTGTAATAACTAAATATTTTATTTTTCCAATGGCTAGTCAATCATGCATCGACGGTACGAACTCCAATCCAAAACCAAAATACACTGAGCAGCCGCATTAATCGTGTATCGTGTTTTGGCCCGTTTTTTCATACCCGTGCGCTTGGGCCTCA
>QPKB01000006.1:18480957-18627229 GCA_003546025.1 Camphora micrantha | reverse complement strand
AGAAACAATATGTGGAGAACTACAATTATATCAATGTTGAAGACACACAGCCATATGGAGCTCCATTGGTAAGCGTGGATGACGCCCCACAACAGAAAATGGGCTCGTAAGTGTAATTGTGCAACTACACTAATTTAATTGAATTGACAATGACTTATTTACAATCAACTAACAATAGCATGTCCTGTTTCAGGGTTGATTGCCGAGTTATCGTTTGTTATCTTATGAAGCAACTTACACACAATCAAATAATTGTTTCAAAGCTGCCACGGCACGTCATTGATGGATTAAGGGCAGAGATAGCAAGCAAGTTCCTAAATGACAAACATCGCAGCTGGACAATTGAAAACTTCCATGCCAGGAAACAAACTTATGATGATGATTTCGAACAGCAATGACAAAACTACAGCCATTGCAGAAACAAGTTGTTGGAGAAACATTTTAGTGAAAACATTTGTATATGAAAGTGCCAGAAAACAAAACTTGTGAATGTATTTTTTTTTTGTTCACATGATATGTGGGGAAGGAATCCTGTCAATGTAATTTTTTACATTTGTGAACAACTGATGATGATTTTAATTGTCACATTTGTGGATGAATGTAAAACTTTTGTCAATCTATTCGTAAATAATTGCTATCAATGATTTTATCTGAGTCCCTGGTATAAATTACTCTGAGATGTGAATGAAATAATTTTCTAGACTTATTATTCTAAATTATCTGAGTTCTGGATTGAAATTATCTGAGTTTCTGATGAAATTAATCTGAGTTCTATGATGTAAATATCTAATGGTTCTGAATGAAATTATCTGAATTCTGAATGAAATTATCTAAGTTCTGAATTAAAAATTATTCTGAAATTCTGAATAAATTATCTATAATTCTCAACTGAAGTTATCTAAATTCCGAACACAAATTAATCTGAGTTTTGAATCAAATTATCTGAGTTCTGAATGAAATTATCTGAATTCTGATTTAAATTATCTGAGATCTGAATCAAATTATATGACTTTTGAGTGAAATTATCTGAATTCTGCTACATATTAAGCAAACTCCTGCCATCGCTGTATCTAACTGTTGGTTCCAACTAATCTCAATTGTAATGCAATTTAATATCAACTTTAAACACTCACTATATGAATTATACACATTGGAAACAAATTACTTATAAAAGTAACAAGAAGTAAAACTGCATTAAACGTAATGTCAATTTGACTTATTATTCATTAACCAAGTTCATATTGTAATCTATATACAATATTAGACTTCAACTGAAGTCAACATCTAATTCAATGAACTCTCAAAGAATAGGCTCCTTGCACGATTTCTTATTGTGACTGCCAACCGACCACATCGCCCACATTTTATCTGCCGTGTGATCTCCCCTCTTGACAAGATCCTCCTTTTTTTTGGCCTACCAGCTGGCCGTTTAACCACAGGTGGGAGAATAACAGCTTCAGCAACTGTTGGCTCCGGCATTCCAACAGTTGGAATTGGATAAATCTGCTCGTCGTATGATGCCCTAAATGTATGAGTGTGAAAATAGTGATCCACAAAAACATTTAGGTCCTTTCCACTCTTTTGAATCGCAGCACATGCATGGGCACACGGAAAACCATTGATTTGCCATTGATAACAGGAACATATTTGATTAAAAATGTCCACAGTCACTGACGGGTAAGAGTGAACATCATAAACAGTTTCACTGGAACGGCTAACAGTCCACGTCCTTCCAAGCCGGATAGCAGCATCCAGCCTCTTATCCATGTCCGGGCAGATGACGACTTCCATCTGCTAGAAACTTCTTTCCTATTAGCCATCTGATCCATTATTTGAACCCTTATTGTGTCAACCAACTTTGTAATTGGAAGACAGCTAGCTTCTCTAATCCATGAGTTGAAAGATTCAGCTGCATTCGAACACATCTCACCGTACCGCTGGCCCTTAAAATAAGCATTGCTCCATCTTTCATGAGGCAATCCACAGAGAAATCTGTCTATATTGGAACCACCTTCACGCTCAATGATGCAGCTTTGCATGGAAGGCAGCAGATGTCGGCGCATCTGCACTTCCCGAAGCATCATACCATTCTCTCTCTAAATTCATTAGTGTAACCACCTGACAATTGTCCTCAAAATTGCCTTCAAGTAGTTGGAGGCAATACGCGATGATGGGCAAAGGAATTACCTTGAAACACCCTCTATCAAGCCTGGATTCTGTCTGTCAGGAGATAAAAGTTAATAGTGCGATCCGAAAAAATAACTCTCCTTAAGTTCTGCAAGAACCATGTCCAAATGTCCTCTGTCTCTGAGTCACCACCGCAAAAGCAAGGGGACAACCCTGTGGCATGAATAAATAAAATTTATTTTTCAAATACTATCCAAATAATCAAACATGCTAATCTGAATAAAATTTAAAGATGTCCATAATAAAAGAAAAACAGGGATAAACTGACCTTGATTTCCATTCTTCCTAGTTGCTGCCAACAAGTTTCCCTTTGTATCTACCTTTCAAAAAGTACCATCCAAAAATAACAGAGGAAAACGAACATGATTAATCCAGCATTTGAAGCATAGGAAACAAACAAATAGACGCTTTGAAACACTTAGATTGATTGCGTCATAATCTAGCACAAAAAGGCTCCTGGATTTACCTCCTCCTGCCACCTTAATATACCAACGAGATGGTCAAAAGATAGCGAGGGAATCACCGTACAACTTATTTCTTGCCTCTCGGCGCCCCACCATGCATTGATGATATGTTGGTAAGCCCATAATTCGCCTTTAAAAATGGTGCAACAACCATCAATCCGGGTCTGCAGTGAGCGGCCTTTTCCGGGATATGATCGATTATTTAAATTTGAACTTGTCTCAGAATTCATTCGGCTGTTTTTTGATGTTCGGAACTGCCTGCACCACATGTATGCTCATTGTTTAATGTCCTGATGCAAAAATGGCAAGTCGACTTCTCAATAGATGCATGAACACCGCCATCTGCATCCCATCGAATGATGCGAGAGCATTCAGACTGTCACCCTCACCTTATATTTTTCACATATACAAATTCAAAACCAATCATTGAATATCATTAAAAGGACACTTCTAAAATCTGCAACACCACCCTCAAACCTCTGCCCCACTTCTCTAATACCACTTGCCCAGCCGAAGACAGTAAAAGCTTCTCTTTGTTGTGTACAAAACTGTTGGAAGAGATTCTGTCTCTATATCAGTATCATCATTACCCCACTATGCCTAGGTCATCTTCAGGTAATTCATCAGAATTTTCCTCTTGATCACATCCTCGATTCCTGCGATTCTGATACAAATACATCCACTCTTCCCAATCCATGAAGACGCCAACATAGACAAGCTCACTAGATCCGAATCACTGTCAACAAGGCCTTTGGAGTGGCCAGGCAATTCGAAAGTGTCAAACAGGCCATGTTCACTGAAAGATTCTTCCACTATTTCAAATTGACGCAGTCAATCGTCATACTCATTGCTCCCACTAAAATGAATGGACTGGCAGTAACATGCCATACTTACACATAAGCAATAGCCGGCTGTGACATCTATAAAATACAGAATTGAACAAATATCAAGTGTCTCATCATTCATGAAAAACAGTATGAGACTGTAAAACAGTCACATGTTCTGAAAAATTTATCTGGGTTCACCAAATATAAGTCACATTATTCTGGCTCTTCTCAATAGACTCAGTAAATTCATTACAGAACTCAGATAATATATGTCAAGAAGTCTAATAAGCAGTCTAAACTAAGTCTGTTTTCAAATTCACATAAATTGCCACAGAGAACTCGATAAATTAATTACAAGAACGCAGATAATATTTCCAGAACTCAGTATATGCCAGTATAAACTTAAGTTCTGTTTCAAATTCACATAATGCTCAAAAGAACTCAGATATTGTCATTACAGAACTCAATAATATTTCCAGAAGTGTCCATCAGCATTGAAGAAGTATGCATACTTGTAAACAGTCACATGTTCTGCATAAATTTATCTGCCGTTTAAGCCAAATATAAGTAACGTTATCTGGCTCTTCTCAGAGAGAACTCAGATAAATTCATTACAGAACGCAGCATATATTTACCAGAACTCATATAACGTTGCATAAAAACTAACAGAAAGTGTGGTTTGAAACTCAGATAAATTTGAATGTTATGGTTACATACATAACTTTGGTTACATGGCTTCTTTCACATTGCCAGCACTCAACACAATTTCTCAAGTAATGAAAAGAAAGAAACTACACTAATACAATGGAAGATTAATCAGTTTCTAAATAAAATCTATAGATTTGTCCATGAATAACAATGAATTTCCTTTAAGATGAACTGAACTGATACAAATTGATTTGTTCCTGAATAACAAAACTATAGAAAACTATACACGACGAAATGACCATAACAAACCAACAATATTTAGATCTACAAATACTAAATAAAAAAACATTGCAAAGATCACTGCTGTGATATGGAAGACCTCGCTAGCTAAAACTATAAAATTCTTCTGCTTCCCAATCAATCAATCTACGAAACTATCACCAATAACACAGATCTGACAATGAGTATCAAATATACATATATATATATAGATCTAGACATTTCATAAGAACAATTGCTTACTCTCTGCTGTGTTTGGAAAACCTTGCCCTAACTCAAAAAAGATGCAGTCCTTCTCAACGATTTTGCTTCTGCAACCTGCTATTCAAGAAAACAACTAGGAAACTGTAATACAATTACCAAGAGAACTGCTTGCCAACCATTTGATCTGTAATCTGCTTCGCAACATGAATCTCCAAAAAACTATAAGTCAGTCAATAGATCTATCTTCTCTCTCGTATATTATTTCTACATTCAGATTCAAGATCTGAATCGATTGCAGTATTGAACTTTCAAAAAACTAGATTTCGCCAATTACAGGGGCATATCAGTAATAACGATTCACTTATGCTCTTAATTCCAGGCTAAAATAAACGTGACACGTTGGGGACCCACTACAAACACATGCCTGCGACAGTTACAAGGGGCAAATTAGTGCTTAAAAAATGAAACCGTTTGGCTCTAGGGATGTCTTGGTGCAAACAGTCTAGCTTGTTTGGGACGGTACACCTTTAAAGAATTTCTTTGGATTGCAGGCTGTAGTAGATTACATTCTAGGGATCTTTGGCTAATTATCCCATTTATTATACCATACATGGATTGAGAGGATTTCCTCTCGGTGAAAGCTGTGTGAATTAAGATTCTGTCTAAATCAAAGAGCCATCTCTACATATAGTGCATTTTCTCGATATTTACCACAGCACCCAGCAGTTGAACGTCGAGTAACCACCTCGTGATCTATATGCTGGTAAAGTAAAAAATTCCAGTTGTGATATCTCCTAAGTCGGATTGCATTCATGGGTACCGCCTCGTCGACACTGCCAGACCTACCATGCATCCAGGGCAGGGCTATCAACGCGGTGACATTAATGGGGCCCTCAAGTAGTCACTCACAGTCACCATCATAGGCCCACTCAGGGATCTCGGTTCCACATGAAGCCTGTAGGTTGCCCAATATGGACCTGCCAACTTTCACGTTGACTGGCCTCTCCTTTTCCTGAGCTTGAACCTTTTAAAAAAGTTCCAATTATAGGAATTCCACTATTAATGCTCCATAGTAGGGGCTATCTATTTAAAATTTAAAGTGCTCCAATCTCAATGCCCCTCTCTTGCATGAGAATGAAAAAGTTTTACGCCATGTTTTGTTTCACAATTAAGCATTAAGTAATTAACCATATATAATACCTATTAAATAAAGAGGAATGCCTTTGTGAATTCTATCACTACACAAACTGCAGTTTTAGCGACGCCAATTTTCGTCACAAAAGCCCATAAAACGTCGGTAAAAAACCTGCCGACGAAATAATTTTCGTCAGCCAGACGTCGGTAAAAGTCGTGGACAAAACCCGTTACCGACGTAATTAATTTTTCCATCAGCAAAAAGGTAGATTTTTTACCGACGATTTATTTCACTGTTACCGACGTTTTTAAAACGTCGGTAAATTCATTTTATTATTGTTCAAATTTAAATTAAATGTTACCGACGTTTTATGTTCGTCGCAAAATAAAACGCAAAATAAATAAAAAATATAAAATCATGTACCGACGTTTCATTCTTTTCTTCCTGGTAAAATAAAAGCCAAAATACATAAATAAATTAAAAAATCTTTTACCGACGTTTATTGTTGCGTCGGTAAAGTTAAGGAAAAGAATAATAAATACAATAATATCTGTGTTACGACGTTATATTCTCGGGTAAAAGTCTTTTACCTACGGTATATTTTCTTCGATAAAGAACATAAAAATAAATAAAAAATAAAAATAATGTTACCGACGTTGTATTTTTCGTCGGTACAATAAAGTAAGATAAATAAAAAAACAAACCTATTTACCGACAGTGTTATTTTCGTCGGTAAAGAAAAATAAAATTATTCATTTTCGTCGTAAAATAGAAGTAAAATCCAAATTAAAAAGGTTACCGACGTTTATTATTTCGTCGGTAAAATAACATAAAATAAATACATAAAATATATTTTACCGACGTTTGGTTTCGTCGGCAAATAAAAATCCAAATTAAAAAATACAATACTGCCGACCGTTTTTACGACGACACATAAATACTTTTATCGATGTAAAAAAGTATTTTTATGTATTTTTTAAAAAAACCATATTATTTTTTTCAATATAATTTTCCTGTAAACCTGTTTTATATATACCTGTTCATGCACCTATAATCAATATAAAAAATGCATGCAAATAAACCATCGCCATTTTTTAATCAAATCATTCATCTCATTAAACCAAATATCTTACAATCAATAATGCTACAGTCCCATATAAATGCTCCAATATACAATATACAAAATGAACTAAAAAAGAATAAAACCACATTTAGCATGTCTTGCAACCGACCCCAAAACACCATTAGGCTAGTCTGCAACGACCCCAAAGCGTCCCATTCAATCATGAATGACAAAAAACAACATTAGAATCTCTTTCAATGAATTAAATTATAATATAAAGATAAACAGTATATATATATAAATCTTAAGTGTAAAGATTTAGGCGAGTTTTTCGGTTAAATTCGTAACTGGATATTCTGATTCATAACCGTCAATTCCATACAAGTTACTTTGGCCTTGAACAAGATACTTCGCTCCTGGATTTCTGCTGCTGTCCGATGGTCGTTCCGGTTTACGACCTCCGACGCCTATTTCTTATTCTAGTGTTAAGAATTCAATGTTTTTAGTCTAATTCGTTAACTGGGAGTCCGATTTACGAACCGTTAGTTCCTACAAGTTAATTTCACCTCGAGCAAGGTGCTCGTGCCATTTTTCCAATTTTTCCAAGGGCCGTTTTCCAGACCCTGGCGAGCCTCGAAAGTGTTGGAAAATCGTCGATTTTTCGCTTCTATTCTCTAACCGAGAGTCCTATTTTCGGCGAACTGTTCGTGCGGTTTCCGATTTTTTTGGGGGCCATTTCCTGTTTCGGACCCCCGGCGGGCCGTTTTCGAGCCAAGTGTTGGAAAAATTGTCGATTTTCGCTTCTAATTCTCTAACCGGGAGTCCTATTTGCGAACCGTCAGTTCCTACAAGTTACTCTACCCTCGTGCGAAGTGATCATGCCGGTTTCTAATTTTTCCGGAGGCCGTTCCCCATTTCAGACCCCCGGCGGGCCGTTTTCGAGCCTAAGTGTTGGAAAATCATCGATTTTCGCTCCTAATTCTCTAACCGGGAGTCCTATTTGCGAACCGTCAGTTCCTACAAGTTACTCTACCCTCGTGCGAGGTGATCGTGCCAGTTTTCGATTTTTCCGGAGCCCGTTCCCCGTTCAAGACCCCCGGCGGGTCGTTTTCGAGCCTAAGTGTTGGAAACTCCAATGTTTTCGCTTCTAATTCTCTAACCAGGAGTCTTATTTGCGAACCGTCAGTTCCTATAAGTTACTCTACCCTCGTGCGAGGTGATGGTGCCGGTTTTCGATTTTTCCGGGGTCCGTTCCCCGATCCGGACCCCCGACGGGCCGTTTTCAAGCCTAAGTGTTGGAAAATCCAATATTTTCGCTCCTAATTCTCTAACCGGGAGTCCTATTTGCGAGCCGTCAGTTCCTACAAGTTACTCTACCCTCGTGCGAGGTGATTGTGTCGGTTTTCGATTTTTTTCCGGGGCCGTTCCCCGATCCGGACCCCCGACGGGCCGTTTTCGAGCCTAAGTGTTGGAAAATCCAATGTTTTCGCTCCTAATTCTCTAACCGGGAGTTCTATTTGCGAACCGTCAGTTCCTACAAGTTACTCTACCCTCGTGCGAGGTGATCGTGCCGGTTTCCGATTTTTCCAATAGAAATTGAAGTATTAGCATACATAGCCTGAGAAAGATTGACAGAATGAATTAGGAAAACACCATTTAGAAAAAAACAGATAATGGGCTGTGACAATGAAAACATTAATCAATGCATGTAGTTATTAGAAATCCTCACTTGTGTATGAGTTGCAACACCTCTTATCTGAGCACGACTCCTTTGCAGATTAGTTATTTGCTGCCTCAGCCGAACAAGCTGACGAGCCAAGATTCTAGTGGCAGCCTGGTACACAGGTACAGTACATCATACAATCAAATGAATGATAAAGAAACCCCATAAAGTAAAAGTTATGCTGTTCCAATGACAAAATGGAATCACAAAATACCATTTGTATTGTGCAAGAAGGAAAGAAAAAATGAACGATGAGAAACCCCATTAAGTCATGCTGTTCCAATGACAAAATGGAATCCCAAAATACCATCTGTATTGCCTAAAAAGGAAAGAGAAAATTGAACGCTTTTTTGACTCATTTTAACAGACAAACTTGCCTCATTTCCAGTTTTAGCAGTCTTCTTTATCTCAGCCACCAATTTTTTTTCCTGCAACCTTATATCTCATCAATATATTAAAAATTCAAAAGTGCATCTCAACAGGATATATGTAACTACTTCATTGTTACAAACCTCTAACTGCAAAGATGCAATCTCACGTTCAATACCTGCAAATAAAACAATTCCCTTATCTTTTACATCTGTAGAATATGAAAGCAGAAACATAGCTGCATCTAAACTTTTGTTTCTCGGAACACACTCAACAACATTAACAGAACATTTCAAGGCACGAGATACATATGCTTATTTTGTGAGGACTTACGGTATTGACTTCAGATTCATTCTAACCAACCTCAAGAATTTGATTTTTATTTTAAAGGGCGATGTGGGGCTAGAAAGCATATGAAAAAGAAAACCAGAAAGCATTATAACATACAAGTCAGTAACAGTGACAAGTATAAAACTCCTGATTCCTTAAGAACATAATATGGTAGAACAATTAAAGCTGAGAAATTTAACCTCTTGTTGCAACTGACATTTCTCTTTTACTTGTTCGGAGTGCATCTGCATCCAAGCAAGAAGCCAGGTTAGCATTCAGCAGGGGAAAATGAAACAGAAGAAAGCAAAAGCTTCCGTCAATCAGAATCTGATCAAATGCCTTTAAAAGAAGTATGACTCTGGAAACAAGAACCACAGCATATAGTGGCTCTAAAAAGTTAAGAGAATATATAAATTTAAGAAAATTGAAACATATGGCAATAATTCCAGATCAAACAATAAAATTCCTAGGATAAGGAATCATGAATCGGAGGACTGAATGCTAAATAAAATAAAATTTAGTGTTTAATTTCACCAAATGACCCATTTAATGCTGATAAACTAATAATTATGGTTATATAGTACAATGTTGTTAGCAAATATGGAACCCACCAAATGTCGGTAGTCACCAACTCACCATAGAACCAACATGATGTGATATTTGTATAACCTATCTAACATTAGTAATCAACAATGAACTTGTGTAGCCATGATATGGCTCATCAAGTATTGATAATCATGAAGGGACTCATATAATTATTTTGATCACTAGTGGAAAACTAATGAATTTTGAGAAAATGGAATTGAAAATCTAGCCATCACCTTATTATTTCAAAAACTATGAGTCTCATCTAGGTCTCCACCTTATTTTTTTCACGCATCACCTCTTTAATAATCCTTTGTTGGAGTCTACCTAATGATGAGTTCTAATGTATTCAATTACATGGAAACAAACTGAGTCTTTAGCATTTAATTGAAGAAGATACTAAAAACACTCCCACAATTAAAAATACTCTATCCTTTGAATGGAAAACTAATGAATAAAAGAATAATCTACTAACCAAAGGGTCGCATCATGATCTCCAGTAGCTATGCCATCACCATCAGTTCACCCCAGCTATGTACTCTGCACTAAATCGGTTCTGATAATGTAGTATCCAACTCCTGTCCATATCTGAAAAGATACTCAACATTATAAGTTTGTATAATTCTGTGATTTTATGCTCAATAAAAACCTTATTTTCACGTGACCATTGAAAATCAGTTTTGGAAATTCTCAGATTGGTTCCAATTTCCAACCTTTTCTCTTTTAACACAAAAAACACATTGTTGTACCAAACTGTAAAAAAAATTATATATAAAAAAAATTATAACATATTCAAGTTGTGAAATATTTGATGTTCTACACACGTGACCTTGATAAATCCAAAATATTCCTAAAAAAGACTTAGTCAATTTGAATAAAAGGGGAGAAACAAATAAAAAATTAATAAGATGCAAATATAAATATCAACACAATAGATAAGAGCACAATCACTCTATCTTCTTCTGACAGTCAACAATATGTAAAAGAATCATATATGTATGTGTCAAACACAATACGTACTGTCCTTTAAACCATTGACATAGTTGTATCAACTAGGCTATCCAATTAAACTGTGATCTAACCATTGTTGGATCTAATGGACTGGATCATGGACCCCAAAGCCATATGAGAGAGAGAGAGAGAGAGAGAGAGAGAGAAGAGATGCAAACAGTCAATGGCTTGTATTCAAGCGAGTTCGCTTCAGGTATTGTATAGGAACTTAAAGTTATCAAATAGGAAAAATCATGGATCTTACAAATGAGTGAAAAAGTGCAACCTATTATATTTGCCGTGTTAATCACAGGGCTTTATTCTTATTCCTATTTTGGAACTTGTGCTGGCATTGGGGATGTTGATGCAAGTCACTTGTAAGCAACCTGTAAATAATATGGTATTAAAGAGTTAACGACAATCACGTGGAAGATATCATCCTAGTGACCATGCAAGGGGAAAAACAAAGACCACAAGACTGGCTGTAATCTTTCTCCTTTTTTCAGTATAGTTTTTCATTTCCAATAAAAAATAAATAAAAATAAAAATAACATGCAGTATCACATTTTTAAAAACTGTACAATCATTCTCCACTTCCATTTGGTTAATCTTTTGCATTTCGTTAGTTGGATGAAGTGATGAACTTTTTTTTTTTTTTTTGCTAAATTCTCTGCAAATGATAACAAATTTGAAAAAGGAAGTGCAAAAATATAGAAGAAACCACTTCTGGGTTGGATAATTCATGATGCACTACATAATACAATGCCCTGTAACTGATTTAGAAGAAGTGTGCCAATAAGAAATATAACTAAACAGTGAAAATCAAGATTTATTCAAGCAAGCATACCATCTAAAAGATGTAATCAATCAATCAGAAAGAAGTGGCCAAATTCCTTGATATTCTGCTTCAAATCTAGAATAACATACAAGGCCAAATGGACGCATGACATTCCCAAAAGCCCCTGTAAATAAACTTGTTTCCAGGAGAACATCGTCATCATTTTAGCCTTATTCCATAAATTTCAGGGGCAGGTTAATATGTTCTAATCATGAGACAAGTTGACAAAAACCTATCTAACAAGAAAACATCAAAAATAAACAGTAAAGGCAAGAAACAAAAAGTTTATTAAAATTTAAAAAACATTCAATTGGTAAAAGCTAAAAGCTAAATATAGAACAATGGTAACAATCTCTTAGAATGGAGATGTGGACAAATAGGGCAATAGGCCTACAATGCCTTTTAGAGCAAGAATCTCACATGATAAACAGTATTGAGATATGTGCAATACAGGGATTATCCAAAACAGCCAGGCCATTCTGTGAGTTTGCCATGTGTTACGACGGGTGGACTCTGTAATGTAAGGAGGATAGCTTGGGGTTGTGAAAAAGATGATAAAAGAAATGTGGGTGTAAGATCCCTTTCTGACTTTTTTCTGATGATGGTGTAAGGTGGCCTCTCCAGTCAAGATTAATCACCTTGTCGATCATTTTGCTTAATGACACTAGCACTGCAACTTGCCGAATATTAAAGCAACCGAAAATTACCTATAATTCCTGATCTTAAGTGCTATTCATTTTTCAACTAATACACTTGGCAATGAAGTTAGCCTAGCAATCTTAATCTACTTCCTCTCTTCGCTAATTACTAGATTTAGAGAATTCAAACTACTATTCCTTTAAATACTTATTTCCTCAATTTGTTTTTTTCCTTCATATTATTGCGTGGACATGACAACAAGGTGACTTCCAAAACAGGACATAAAAGACATACAGTTTGTTTCAGCTTGTAAACTCCATCATAAATGTAGGAGCAGAATAACCAAATAATAAGCTTCCTCTTGTTGGGTTGAGGCATTTCACTCCCTTCACTGTTACATAGGATTCTACTCTTTTAAAGAGTGAAAAGCAAGACCTCTTGTTCTTCTCCCAAACACGAAAATCAACTTTATTCATTTCTGTTACTCCTACCACTTTTATTACTAGAATCATAAATTCATCTAGAGATTGATAAATCATATTGTAAGAAAAATGAATGCTGGTGCAATAGATGATTGAACACCGATTGGTGGTTGGTCAATAAGCAGTGGTAACGTATTTTTATTTAGTTATCATTCACCATACAGTAGACAAAAAGTGTATAATCATTCCCCATGCCCCGCCCATTTCATTTCAAAAATCCCTTTACTTACTAGTGTTGAATCCTATGCTCTACTTTTTGGGTGCCAACTTCTCCTTGATCTTGTCCACCTCTTTGGTCCCAATCTAGAATGTGTATTCAATGAGGAGAGAGGCGAGTTGGAGAAGGAATAAGGTGGGACTTGGAAGTCATTTCAAACAGGGTGGGTGAGTGTAAGCCTTGCTTTATGAATCTTGTGGGGTTTTCTAAGGGGCTTGGAAGTCTTTAAACTCACATAACCATCATACACTGCTATCACTTTACAACATAAATGGCTTTTTCCATATTGTACAAATATTTCACAGTAACTGCATATATGGTATGCAAAATGTGCAGCCAGGACATTATGTAACATTCAACTCTCTGAACTTCTTACTGTTCATCTCAAGAAAGAGAGGTTAAACAAGTACACAGAACATGAAAAGCAGGCTTAGGAGCGTAAACATGCATAAATTCATCCGTTCAATGAAAAATCTAGGAATGCAAGAATAAAATATATATATATATATATAAATGTTCAGCGCTTCATAGGTAAGAGAAGGGCAATAGAACAGTAGAAACCAAATCAAAGTGATTAATATCACTGTTTAATATAACAGAGAGAATCCTGACATTCACTCCTTTCAACATTGCAAGCCAAGTAAAAGAAAAATCCTTGCAAAACAGCTAAAGTACTAAATCCTTGCAAAATAGCTAAAACCTTTAAAAAATAAAAAAAAAGCACTCCATCTGTCCATTGCCACTGTCACACCACCACCATCACAAAAAATAATAACTAAAAAATCTGCAAGCATGAAAACACATTTACAACCTACATTTACATAAATTTTAAAAAAAATCATACCTTAGATGGCTGCAGAAATCGTGAGCAAATCGACAGAGCGAGAGCACAAAGAGATGGATTGCAAACTTGTGGGAGAAAAAAATTGAAAAATGAAAGAATGAGGAATCGTGAGCAAATCGACAGAGCGAGAGCACAGAGAGATGGATTGCAAACCTGTGGGAGAAAAAAATTGAAAAATGAAAGAATGAGGAATCGCTGGGGCGACGGCGGGAGAGGGAAAGAGAGCGAGAGAGAGAGCACACAGAGAGAGAGAGAAAGAGCAGATCGAGCGAGCGAGAGAGAGAGAGAGAGAGAGAGAGAGAGAGAGAGAGAGAGAGAGAGCGAGAGAGAGAGAGAGAGCAGAGAGAGAGCGATCGAGAGAGAGAGAGCAGAGAGAGATCGATCGATCGAGAGAGAGCAGAGAGAGCAGAGAGAAAGAGAGAGAGAGCGAGATAGAGAGAGAGAGAGAGAGCGCGAGAGTGAGAGAAGAGCAGAGAGAGCGAGAGAGCAGAGAGAGCGAGAGCAGAGAGAGAGAGCAGAGAGAGCGTTGAGAGCGAGAGCGAGAATGAGAGGAGCAGAGAGCGAGAATGAGAATGAGGAAAGAGGGAATGAGGAAAGAGGGCTTTTGGAGGGAGAGAGTTTTGGTGGCGGGAGAGGGAAAAAAAAGAAGTGGGACGTTTAGGGAGGGACGTTTATATTTCGCCGCAAGAAATGACTTTTTATTGTCCAAAATTATTTTTTTTATTATTTAAAACAAGTAAAAAAGTCTATTAAATTTTATAGACGTTTTATATTAAACGTTTGTAATAAATTTTTCGATGCTAATTTTCATCGAGAAAAAAAATTCGTCGGTAAAGGACTCCGCTTTTTAATTTTCATTTTACAGACGTCATAAAATTCGTCGATAATGTTTCATTTTATTTTTAGAAATGTTTATTTTCCCTAAAATCAAGTTAATAATAAAATTGAACTTTGCCGACAGTTTTCAAGGAAACGTTGCTAAAATTCGATTTTACCGATGTTTTCTAATTCGTTGGTAATAATCTCTAATTTTTACTTTTCCTAAAATTAGACCAAAAGCGAGAGAGAGAGAGAGAGAGAGAGAGAGAGAGCAGAGAGAGACCGACAGAACGGAGAGAGCAAGAAATCAGAGAGATCAGAGAGGTTAAGAGAGAGAGAGGGCTGAGCGAGATAGAGAGAGAGAGAGACCAGAGAGGGCAAGAGAGAGAAGATCGAGAGAGCGCAGAGAGATCAAGCAAGAGAGAGGATAAAATAGGGCTTTTTGGTGGTGGGAGAGGAAAAAAACAACAGGGCTTTACCGATGTCTAAAATTAAACGTCGGTAATAAATTTCCTGACAATCATTTTCGTCAGTAAAAAAAAATCGTCGGTAAAGGTCTCTGATTTTAAAGAATTCGTCCGGAATGGGAAACAGCTCCGAAAAAATTGAAAACCGGCAAGAGCAGTTCGCTCGAGGGTATAGTAACTTGTGGGAACTGACGGTTCACAAATAGGACTCCTAATTAGAGATTTAGAAGCGAAAATCGATGATGTGCCAACACTTAGGCCCGAAAACGGTCCGCTGGGGATCCGGAAAAGGGGAAACGACCCTCGGAAAAATGAGAAATCGGCACGAGCACTTCACTCGAGGCTAAAGTAACTTGCGGGAACTGACGGTTTGCAAATAAGACTCCCGGTGAGAGATTTAGGAGCGAAAACATCGGATTCTCCAACACTTAGGCTCGAAAACGGCCCGCCAGGGGTCTGGAACGGGAAACGGCCCCCGAAAAAATTGAAAACCGGCACGAGCACCTCGCTCAAGGCTAGTGTGACTTGTAGAAACTGACGGTTTGCAAATAGGACTCCCGGTTAGAAATTTAGGAGCAAAAACATCGGATTTTCCAACACACTTGGACTCGAAAACGGCCCGCCGGGGCCCGGAACGGGAAACGGCCCCCCCAAAAATCAGAAACCGGCACGAACACTTCATTCGAGGCTACTATGACTTGTAAGAACTGACGGTTCGCAAATAGGACTCTCAATTAGAAAACTATAAGCAAAAACATCGAATTTTCCAACATTTAGACTCGAAAACGGCCCGTTGGGGTTCCGGAACGGGAAATGGCCGCCAAACAAATCAAAAACCGACACGGGTACCTTATTTAAGGCCAAAGTAACTTCTACGAATTGACGGTTAGTGAATCAGACTTTAGGTAAACGAATTAGACACAAAAAACCGCCTGATTCTCAACACTTAAGCTGGAAAACAGGCCGCCGAAAAACTTAAGAAAAGATTTATATATATATGTTTATCTTTCATTTATAATTTCATTCATTGAAATGATTTTAATGTTATTTTTGTCTTTGCATATTGATGGACGCTTTGGGGTCGGTTGCAAATTTCTAGGGGTGTTTTATTCTTTTTAGTTTATTTGTTTATGTATATTTGACATTTATATGTAATTGTATCATTATTGATTGTAATATATGTTTAATGAGATAAATGATTTGATGAAAAATGGTGATGATTGTTTGTTTATTTAGCAACTTTTGTTTGCATGCATATTTTATATTGAATATAGGTACAATGAAAAGGTATATTTTTTGATAAAGGTGTATAAACAGGTTAACATGATAACTATATTGAAAAAAAAAATACTTTTAGTGAAGTTTTTTTTCGACGGAAAAATCAGAAATAAAAATAAAAAGCATAAAATACTTTTACTGATATTTATTTTACAGACGTTTGGTTTCGTCGGTACAATAAATATATGTAAAATATAAAACCCTTTTGTCGACGTTTTTTTCGTCGGCACAATAATACATAATATAAAAAATATAAAATTACTTTTGCCGACGTTAATTTTCGTCGGTAAAATAAACGGAAAAAAATAAAAATTTAAAAAACTTTCGCCGACGTTTTATGTCGTCGGTAAACGAGTAAATAATATAAAAATACTTTTCCCGACGTTTATTTTCGTCGGTAAAATAAAACATAAATAAAGAACATTTTACACTTTTACCGACGTTTTTTTTTCGTCGGCAAAAGAATAAATAAAAATAGAAAGAATATAAATACAATTTTACCGACGTTTTTTTTCGTCGGTAAAATAAAACATAAAAATAAATAAAATAACAATCATTTTACCGACGTTTTTTGATTCATCGGTAAGGGTGATCAGATTTTACACTAAATTTACCGACGTTTTATACAAAAACGTCGGTAAAATGTATACATTTACCGACGATTTCCATAAAACGTCAGTAAAAAATACACCTTTACCGACGTTTTCCATAAAACGTCGGTAAAAAGTAGGATTTGGCCGACGTTTTACTGTAAACGTCGGTAAAATGCTAATTTTTACCGACGCTAGTTTTTTCGTCGGCAAAAGTATATCTTTACCGACGAATTAATAAAAGCGTCGGCATAAAACGTCGCTAAAAGTGCAACTTCTTGTAGTGTATGCATATCAACTTTGCTATGCGGCCCACAGATCATTTTGTTTTGTTTTTGTTTGGGGGGGGTGGGGGGGATGAAAATATCCAAATTGAAACCACTCTGAATATAAATATTCAATGATTCAGACCTCTTCATCTATGGTTACAAGTACAATGTTTGAATATCAAATATTCAATGATTCGGACCCCTTCATCTACGGATCCACAAGTACAACGTTCTTTAAAGAAAAATCTTTTTAAACAGTCAATTCAACACTCTAACCCCAATGAATTGATGCAAAACTCCCTGTGCCAATAAAAGAAATTAAGGTTTATATGGTCTATTTGGATTGATCATTATGTGTGGCCTGCTTCTACCTTTGCATGGAAAGATTGGATAGATGCACAGGAGGAAACTCATTTGGGTAAAATATTAGAACATAGTTACTTGCATCTTATCTCACCTATTTAAATGCTTTTTTTTTTTTAATGGTAACCAGCTCAAGTGCGGGTTGGGCCCCCTAGGACCTCTTGAGAGGGAGGCCCTCAGGATGGGGAGAAAATCTCAGGTGACGTGGGGGTCTCTGGTTAGGAAAGTAGACATCTGGTGAGGTCTCACCAGCCTCAGGTTGAAAAAAAGTGCCTTGCCTGCATTCGAACCAAGTAAGAACTTGGTCCTCTTACCAGTAAGGTAAGAGGCCGTTCTGAACCCACTCAAAATCGATTGATCGTCACTAGTGAAAGAAAAGATTTGACATAATTTTTACACTAATAGTTTTGGGGATGCTGCAAAATTAAATTTGATCTGTGTAATAACTAAATATTTATTTTTCCAATGGCTAGATCAATCATCAACTGTCCAAACTCCCAACTACAAAACGAAAATGCAACTGAGCAGCCGCATTAAAGTCGTGTATCGTGTTTGGACGTTTTTCATTACCTTTGCGCTTGGCCCTCATTTTTTCTTCTCCCGTGTATCATTCACGTGTCTTTTTTGCGAGGAAAAGTATAGTCATGTTAATGACGCCTCTTGGTGCGCCGGTTTTCAAGTCTAGCCTAAGGCCTTGAGAACTCGACCTAATCACTTTCTAATGCGTATATATATACGCCTTTCATCCTAAAAAGTCTACTTGGACAAACTTTTTGGCAAAATTTGCCACAAACCTATGGTATGTTTGAATACCCTTTAAATGATAAATTCAAGTCATACCATAGGGTTTGTCCAAAATTCTGTCCAAAAAAGTTGTCCAGTAGCATTACTCTTCATCCTACATTCCCTCATGTCCAATCACATTCTCTCTTACTAGCTATCGTTTCTCTCTCTCTCTCTCTAAATTTACTGACATGGTTCTTGCAAAAAAGAAATATGTTTGTACTGTAATATGCATTCCTTTTTATCCTCTTGACTTCAACTATCTGTCCTCTCTTCTGTGGCTAGGCCTTTAGAAGAAAAGTGGGGATGGAAGAAAGAAGTCCTCATGTTTGAGTCCCTGGTAAAAGGCCAAACGCAACCTCCTGCCATTCAGGGTTGCACGAATGGACAAGAAAAAGATGGCCTCATGTCCACTACTATGGGAATCGAATTTGCAGCCGATGTTCCTACCACAACAAAAGCCTCTAATTATGGCCGACTTCCTTTTGGGGCTGCTTCCTGAGAGACTCCAGCCAAGATAAGGATCAGGGACATAATAGTCTTGGTTAGATGCGAGCTTGGTGAAACAACCTATATACTTGTAAAACACTGAAAATGTCAAGTATAAGTATTTCATACATGTAAGTCCTGTGGTTAAAGCAATAAGCACTTCATCAATAGCAAATTGAAGTGGTGTATCATCTGAATCTAATAAAAATTTGATAAATGAAATTACATGGAATTTTGGTCATGTTCAAAGATGCAACTACATTGTATGCTCGTCTCTCTCTCTCTCATGCTACAGCGCTGATAATTCTATATTGTATAGCTTTTGGGTTGCTGCTTTTTAAGATATGATGAAAATAACTAAATGCTTCAATTTTAAAGCACCATTGTGCAGAGTATCAAATGATAGAGCACGTAACGGATGGCAAAACAAATAGAAGTAAATACGTACAAATGCATGCATGAAAGTTTTGGTTATAAGCTATGTCTTTGTAATTTGGTGTTTTAAGATTTAAGTGTGCAATACAAGGACTATCTGATGTCGCGAGTTTCCTAAATAACTCCAGTTTAGGGAGTTGAACGGCACATGCATGGGACCAAGGCCTGGTTTGGTTCTAAGTAAACACTTAGATTCAAAAGCTACCCGGCTTAATTTCGGTGATTTTACCAAGGGCGGAAGGGTGGAACGGGACATGGGCGCATGGGAAGAATCTGAAGGGACCACCCTCTTCCTTCTCCTGTGGATTTTGAGCAAAAAAAAAAGGGGCTTTGGAAGATGGCTTCCATCTTCGGTGGAAGGTGCCAAATCCAACAGCTACCCAAACATTTGGAAGGCAAAATCTTCAATAGGCAAAAAATACATCTCAAGCGAGGCGAGCAAGCGGCTGGTTTTTTTTTCCATACTATCTACTTATTTGGATATATAGGGAATGAAAGCCACGTTTCATGAAAATCTATCGCCACAGAATGAGCAATGAACGCTGCGTTGAACATCTCTGCCACCTCATCAGGTCTCTTCGAGCCATATTCAAGACCGGACTATGAGGGGCCCTTTTTCATTTTTGAGAGTACCTTTCTCCACTATACAAATATTGTAAATTGATATCAGATTTACCTTCTCTGTTTTTTTTTTTTTTTTTTTTTAAACCCTTTTGCCTTTTGAGGTAGCCTTATAAAGACTCCTCTCTAAGCACATACAGCTTCTGGTGTTTCCATTGTTGGGCGCCCTTAGCCCCTTGTTATCTTTTCTTCCTTTAATGCTCAATTTACTCTTTAGCCGAAAAAAAATGATTCACCATATGGGCCACCGATTACACATGATGAATTATTTTCCAATACAAATGATCCTCAGCTTCTATGTCGACATTAATTCTGAGATAACCGCAAGCATGGGTTCATCACTACTGACAGGTTTTTGATCTCACTTTAGCCAAAAGAATAGGAAGAAAAACCTTTGCAAGATTGGTTTTATGAGAATTTCATGTATACAACTTTTATTTATCTTCCATGTCACATTAATTCTTTGGATTTTTTTTTTCTTTTTTATATTGCTAATTGGCAAATTGTATTGAGAGAAAAGGGCAGAAGCCCCTAGAACAAAGAGAAGAAAAAATACAAACACTAGAAAAAGCCAAATAAATTCAAAACATAAAAGAGGAGAGCAAACCCTAACAAAAAAACCACTACAAAGGGAGCTCTGCAAAAGAGACCAGCCCCAAGGCAACACCTCCACGGAAAAACCTTCAGAAGCTAAAATGCTACTAAATAGAAATCCATCAGACAGGAACAAGAAGAGAGGACACTTCTCCAAAGGCAAAACCGCACTGAGGAGCACAGACCTAAAACAGCACCAAAAAGCCACTCAGCTGACTCAACACAACAAGGGAATCAACAAAAGAGCAGCCTACAGAAGTAGAGAGCAAAAGTAATCACCCATCCCAAAGGTTTCTCAAAATTGGATGAGTTAGATTCAACCAGCTAAAGAAGAGCTGAATAAACCATTACACCCTGTCATGGAAAAACCATCTGAGCCGACATCAAGGTGTGAGGCCGTGGTGTGCAGGGTGATTGCGCTTCATTCCGAAGAACCAGAGAGTGTTGATGCTTGAAAGGAGATAGCAGCTGCAGGTTAATCATCGGACCCATCAACACCCTTAGCTAAAGCTGTCCAGACAGAGGTGGTAGATAGAGAAGGCCTGATGGGGGATGCTCATTTGGCTGATGAGCCATTAACCAGAAACTGCTGAGCTAAGAGGCAGAGAGAAGAAGAGATGGAGGTCAGATTCCTATATTTGTGGCAGGTGTAGCATCTAGAATCCATGAGCAACCTATTTGATTGCCCAATAATCTATAAAAGTTTTCCGGAGAAGAAGACGCTAGCTTAAGTAGGAAAGTCTAGGATTGATGACCTTGTTCCACACTAGACTAGACAGTCAACTGGCTTCACCTCTGGACCTCAAGAGTTCAGGCATATTTTAGGGAGAGATTCCCTAAAGCATGACTTTCTAGGAAAGCTTATCAGGATCAGAGGAATTTGTGAGTTGAATAATGCTGGTCTACATGAAGGAGGAAGCACCGCACCTCCACTGGAATAAGTGCTGGGATGGACCAAGAGTAACCTTGAATGATATCAGCACCTAGTCCTCTTTAGAGAAAGGAGATGGGAATCTTTGAGCAATAGGGTCATGGTCAATCCAGTTGTCTAGCCAAAGCTGGATAGAGTACCATTCCCCATAACCCACCTATACCAAGGCGATAAGTAAATAGGCTAAGGATCTGATCTTTTCGCATATTGCAAGAGCCTACCTCAGTGTTTAACTAGAGAACTAGATATGGAGAGAGCCTGAAATATCTACTTTGAACCAGGCAGCCTAGAGGGAAATCAGAAGTTGCTGCAACCAACACAGCTTCAACAGTAGGCATCATTGAACTCCTTCACCCCTTCGAAGGCTAGCCCTCCCTCTACTTTGGGCATACAAACTTTTCCCGATTCACCATATTACTCGCTTTTATCAGGACTAGCGGGACCACAGAAAGTTTCTTCATTAGTCTTTCAATCTGTAGACAGGTTTTACTAGGAGAGGGAAGAACAAGGAGATGTGAAGGGGAATAGAGTGAGAGCACATGCTTAACCATAGTCAACCTCCCTGCAAAGGAAAGAATTTGGCCTTCCAGCTGTCAAGCCTAGACTAAATAGAGTCCAGAACTAGTTGAAATGGAAATGTTTGAGGCTCCAAAGAAGAGAAGGACTCCAGATAAACAGCAGGAAGAGAGGCTCTGGTGATAGGGAGCAGCTCAGAAATCATTTGGGCTTCTACTAGCTAGCATTTTCCCACATAAGGTTCTCTTCAAAGGTTTTAGCATTGGCCGGTAGAAGCTTGATACTTAGAGAGCAGCTCTTTTGATATGTC
Organism: Camphora micrantha; assembly: GCA_003546025.1. Lineage (NCBI taxonomy): Eukaryota > Viridiplantae > Streptophyta > Magnoliopsida > Laurales > Lauraceae > Camphora > Camphora micrantha. The sequence continues at coordinate 18,604,940 of QPKB01000006.1, read as the reverse complement.
TCAGCCCAGGCTTGAAAGCTTTGAGGAAAAGCAGGATATCGTCTGCGTAGAGCAGATGACAGGGAGTGGAAGGCACAGAGATATTGCACTATTTTCCCTAGAAGACCTTAGTTGCTCGATGTGGAAACTAAGAACCTCCTCTACAGAATGAACAAATAGGGCGACAGAGGGGTCCTCTTGGCGCTGACCACAAGAAGAGGAGAAGAAACCACTGGGACTGTTTGTTGATTAACACTGGAGCCTCTATCTAGTACAAATCATCTCCTTGAATCAGATTGATCCAAGCAGAAGAAAAAATTGAAGAACTTGAGAGCCCTGAAGAGGAAGTTCCCATTGCAGCTTGTCAAAGGCTTTGGAGATATCCAACTTCAAACACATTTGATCCACCATTGATCTTCAATTATGCTTTTTGAAAAAAGATATGGGCTAAGGCCACATTATGATGGATAGACCTTCCTTTTAACGAAAAGTCGATTGGCTGTGGGAGATGAGAAGAGGAAGGATGGTTGACAGCTTGAAGCTAAAATCTTGGAGGAGATTTTATAAATAAAATTCAGGAGGCTGATAGGCCTGAAATCAGAGAAGGAATCTAGTGAGGATACCTTGGGGGATAAGGGATATGAAGAAGGTGTTAGTTTCTTTTAGCGCAACGTCCTAAATGGAAGAAGTGGGTGATAGCCTCAGTGATTTCTTTGCTCACTATGTGCCAGCAACTAATAAGAAAGACTCCAGAAGAAACCATCCGGCCCCGGGGAGCTACTCTTCTTGAGGTGGAAAACTACATTTCTAATATCCTCCCAGAGAAAGGACAACAACAAGAAACTGGTTTTTGGGCCTCAAAGACAGAAAGGCCGGCCAAGAGGAAAGATCTTCATCAGGAATAACAAAATTAGCTTGGAAGAGTTTAGAGAAAGAAAGAGGATGCCTTCTCTGTTATTTGGATAGCATCCTCCAAAAGAGTCTCGTCAACTGACATCTTATCGATGCGGTTGCGGATACCTTTGGCCTTGGCAGAGAGATGGAAAAAATTTAGTGTTTTAATCCCCGTCTTAGAGCCACTTCACCTTGGCCCTCTGCTTCCAGTGAGTGGACTCTGCGTTAAGCCAATTGTGAAGGGAGGCTTTGCCTTAATTCAGATCTTTGAGAAGGGAATCACTAGGCTGAGCTGCAAAAGCAACTTCCTTGGCCAGAACTTGGGACTCGGCCTCAACTATATGATTCTTGAAGTAGCCAAAGACTTCTTTACTCCAAATCTTTAGATTGAGCTTAAGAAACTTTTAGTTGGAAGCCAAGATGAACTGGGAAAAACCACTGCAGGGGCAGCCCAAATGTCCTTTACAACCTTAGAAAAAGAGTCATGAGAGTGCCACTTTTCCTCAAATCTGAAGGCCTATTTTTGAAAGAAAAGCTTTGTCTGTGGGAGAGGAAAATAGGGTTATGATCAAAGGAGATTTGGGGAGGTGATTAACCATTGGATCCACAAAGATATCAAGCCAAGAAGAATTTTGAAAAGGTCTATCTAGCCTAGCTGCCACAAAAAGCTTGACCTTGCCTGTTATTAGCCCAAGTGAAACAGTTACCTCTGTATCCCAGATCTTTCAAACCTGCAGACTGGGCCATCTCAGTGAAGTCCTTGACCGTAGCAGAGGAGGGGGGACGAGTAATGATCTTTTCTTTAGCTAGAAGGATATCATTAAAATCTCCTATCACACACCAAGGCTTAAGGGAGATAGAGTTGTTTACTAGATAATCCCAGAGGTTTCTCCTTAGCCTGTAATCAGTTGATCCATAGACTGCTGTAATAGTATTAGGAGGAGGAGAGGAGGAGGAGGCTGAGATGGAAATGGATATGTGCTGGAATGATTGGTCTAGAAAAGTGAAGTTAAATTTGGAATTTTGATTACAGAGGCACCATAGAGAATTTTCCGTGTTGGAGAAGGAAGGGGAGAGGCCAAAGGGAGAAGCCCCCTTGGAAAAGGAATCCAAAGAAGACTTTGGCTCAGAAAGGAAGAGGATATCAAGGGAATGGACAGCTAAAAGATGGGAAACCATTGTTTTTGTGGGGATGTTACATATGCTCCTGTAGTTCTAGTAGATAATTTTAACCATTAAGTAACTAGTTTGGGGGGAAGGCCAGTGGACTGAGGACCCAAGAGGAAGAGCTTTTGCTTTGACTTTGCCTTTGCCTTTAGGTTTCGGTCTAGCTTTCACCTTGAAAAGGGAGAGGTCAACCACTAGGGAGATTTCACTATTGGTATCAGTTATAGGTAAGAGAGGTTGAGGGAGGAGAAGAGGATGAGATGGTTTTTGGGGCCGAGACTAAAACCTATTCAAGGATGATCCTCTTCACTTTAGGAGGAGCAGCTTTCAATCTTTTCAAGTTGTAAGTGGAAAGGGTAGGGTCTGCTAAAGAGCAATTCTCTAGGATGCAGAAGATGTTAGAGCAGTCCAAGGTAGGGGCTGGAATTCTGTCCAGGATCTCAAAAACAGCATTCGAAGGGAGAGCTAAGAGAGGGCTGTCTAAGGGGAGGGGACCATGGGAGGAATTGAGAGGATGCTCTGTAACCATGTTGTTTTGTGAAGGGATGGCAGAGGCTATTGGCTCAGATAAAGGCAAAGGGGAGAAGGGAAGTTGTCCAAAGTGAGAGGGCGAAGAGGTTGAGGTTGTGGTTGGGATAGCTGTTGATGGGGGAGATAGATGTTGCGGTGCGGGGGGGGGGGGTGGGGGGGAGTGGGGGATAGCTGTTGTTATCGAAAGGTACCTGAGAGGGCTGGGAGCCCTGCTTCTTGTGCTGGTCTTGAAGGTCCTGCTCTGAGCCTAAGTCAGCTATGATTGGGGAGACGAGGTGACTGGTTGCATCCTCTGATCCGGAGTCCTCTGAGGTGGTTGGAGCAATCAGGACAGGCTCTTGAGCAGGGGTCTTCCGCAAACCAGGTTTCAAATTGAAGGGACACTTAGTGGATAAGTGGCCAGCCGAGAGACACTCAAAGCATGAAATAGGTTCATACTGGACTTCCACTTTAACTGTGTCTTCTCCTTCTAATTCCACTGTGAGCGACCTCGGAGAGGAGCTAGCCACATTCAAAAGAACGTGAATTCTGGCAAAGGAGAGAATCCTCTGTTTGGCAATGATATCATCAAGACGGAGAGGCTTCCCAATTGAGGTCGTGATCAATAGAAGAATGTCGCTACTCCAGCAGTGGAAGGGGATACCTCTGAGCATGATCCAGACCGGGGCTTCCGATGGTCAAGCTGATTCTTCCTGACCCGGTGACTTGGGTCGTAGGATGAGCTTTTTTCCTTCCACTAGAAGGGGACTAGATCCTATCAGAGCTTCCATATCCTCTTTAGAGTGGAATCTGAAAATGAAGTTATCTTTTTTCTGTTAGGGAGATCAGACATGGATTGGACAGGCACCACGAGGAGACCACCCATTTTTCCCTATAGCTGAGTGAGAGAAAGATAGTTTGCTGGAATTTACCATCTGAAGAGGGATCCTAATGGTGAGTTTACCATCGAGCAATGCCGGAGGGGGGATGGCGGGAGGGGAGGAGAAAAGACTGAGGTATCGAGGCAACTAGCTTAGGTTTTAGGAGGGGTGGAGGAGGGAGCCAAAGAGGGGATACCAGAAGGGTTGTGGAGAAGATACATCAGGTGGTTATGAGTAAGAATAAGCTGGTCGTGCTCCCAGGGAGGAAGAGAGGTTGGAGACAAGGAATGGGAGCTAACTGGGAAAAGGGGGGAGGGGGGATAGATGGGATAAGAGGATTAAAGGGGGTTGGGGAGGAGGAGGAAAAGGGGAAGGGGGGTATTAGAGGTCAGATGCTTGGGATAAGCTGGGGAGGGTGCCGCCAAAGGAGAAGGGATAGGGTTTGAAAAGGGGCAGGAGTTTGAGGTGGAAAGGGGAGGAATAGAAGAGGGTTGGTGGCTGGAATTTACTGGAGAACGGGCCAGCGGAGGAAAAGGGTTATGGGAGGAAAGGGTGTAGGGAGCTGAAGAGAGATCCAGATGCCGGGTAGGTGGAGACAGGGGGGCCTATCCTGAATAGAGCCGATCTGATTGAGAAGCTGAACTTTGTTCCGGCTCTCCGGCAGAAGTCGGACCGATGAAGAGAGATGGTGGTTGACCAGAGAAAGAGGGGAAAGAGAGGCAGAAAGTTGCTCACCATCTAGATGAGGATTGGAGCTAGGCTGGGGAAAGGTGATGGGGAGAAGGGAAGATTGAGAGCCCGAGAAGCTAGTGAAAGAGGACAAGAGGTCAGCTGATGGGGAGGGTTTGGGCTTAGGTGATAAGTCAACAAAATTAGGTCATTAGGTCATCATTTCATTAGCATATATGGACTTAATTAGGTTTAATTTCATAAAATTTCACTTAATTTTATGATTTCATGTATTTGGGGTTATTTTTGGAAACATGGTCAAAATAGGTCAAAATTCATTGAATTGCATGACTTTTGTGAAATTAAGTTTTTCCCATCTCATTTATCATCCCAAAATTAAGCTTTTGGTTTCATCAATGCATATTTTGCTATTTTTGGCACTATGTGCTATTTTTGAAAAGTTAAGTCATTTTGGTGCATCACTAGGCATGTAGAGTCCCATACATGGTTCATAATTATTTTCTTACATATAATTAATGTTAAATTTATCTCTTTCAATTTGTAGGAGAAAACAAGAAATGGGACCTGCATTGAAAAGCATTTGAGTAGAGACCACACTACACGTCCAACATGGGTCCCACACACCCCATTGCATGCCAACATAGAAGCTTCCATTTGTGCACAATTATTCTCGGATTTTTCAGGGGCAGCAACTTAAAATGGTCATAACTCTCAAACCAAGTGTCGGATTGGTGCAATCTAGCCACCGTTAGAAAGATCTTTTCGAGTTGATATCCGTGTAACTTAATATTGCATAAATCAAAGCTATATTGAGGGAGATATGACCTCGGAAAGCTATCTGCTACAGTTTTAGGCGGGAATTGAAAGAAATATCAATATTTGGAAAGTTTCTTCCCTCTACATCATCATGCAATTTTTAGAGATATTCTTAGAATTATACAAGGAAGGTGTGTGCATCAAGAAACCTAATAAGGCAAGGGGATCTCTCAAATTTAAGCCTTTCCAAAGAAAGAAACTAGCTTAGAGCATAAGCAAGAATCTTTACACATAAGGAAACAAGAGCCCTAAAGATGAGAGATTTTTTACTAAAAAAAGATTTGCAAAAAGCATAAAAGGGAGTCATAGGAAGGGTTGGACGTCCAATCACTCTTGTGTAGAATCTTGGAGGCTTTCTCTCTCCATTCCTTTCCACTCCCATCCACCCTCTCTCTCTCTAGTCCCCTTCTTCTTCTCCATTCTAATGCTTTAGACATAGATTGAGAGATTATGTTGAGAGAATGATGAAGAGAGAAGAATCTTAATTTTTTTACTCAAAGATCAAGGAATAAAGACACTACTTTGATTGATTATGCGTATTCTTTGTGTAAGTGATTTAATTTTCTATTTCTTGTTCTTTTATGTGTTTTGATTGGAGACAATATTTCACATGATTAGGTCTAGATTTTTGAAAATAAAATAAAAAGATTAAAAGTCGAGAGACATCAAGTAATCACTTGCATAAATTTTTCTAACTCTGAGAAGAGATGACTGCATCATCATCGCCTTGTCAACACTTGCAGGATCGTCTAGTTTCTATATCTTTCGTACATCTTTTCCGCTTTTTATTTTTTCACCCCTTTTGTTTTTATTTTTCAGTTAATATTCTTTTTTTTTTTACTTAAAAATTCTAGATTATACAAAAAAAAAAAAAAAAAACTTGCATTCTTCAATGTTTAGTCGAAACTTTCTATTTTTATTACTTGCATAATTTATGGTTGGAAAGTGTCTTTGTGCATACTTCATATTTAGAAATTTCATTAGAACAGGTTTTTGTTGCTGAAATCACAAGATTATCAATTGATTAGAAATACTAAATTCGGACATGATATGTGAATAGTGAAAAATCCTGCATAGTTTCAGCAGAACTGACTCAACTGTGTTACAAAAGTGCGCGATTTAAAAACCTGGTAAACGTGAATGTTTTGGTCCGAAAAATAGCAGATTTAAAGTAGGGTAATTGGACTTTGAAACCCCAAAACTTCAACCAAAAAAAACCTCGAGAACTGTGTTAACCAGAGGCCCAAACATGGGTAGTTGGACAGCCTGCGATCAGATTTCCAGCACAAAACAGTTCAAGCAGGCATCTTTAGGTGATCATATCTTTTTCATTTTAAGTCATTTTTCCATTCTTCTTTTTTTGTTGTGTTCATGAATCATCGGAGTATTGATTCCAGCCATTAGATTTATACTTGTATCATCTTAGACTAGTCGTACAGTCCAGCAAAATTGGGGATGTGCAAGAGTTTCCATACCTAGAATTTTTTACAGCATGCATTAGATTTTTAGAAATTTACATAAAATTGCATTATTAGTATTTAGGGCATTATAGATCATTCATATTTGCATAAAAAGTGATTTTGGTAATTAGGATCTAATTTGGGAAATTTTGTTTTGATTTATTTTATATTAAATTAGTTGTTTGATTTGTGTATTCTTTTGTAGGTTTTAGTTTAATTAGATTATGTTTATTTATTTAGATTGGTGTTTTTATTTTTGGAAAGCTGATGTAATTTAATTAGTTTCAATTTAGGCCAGATTCAATATTTATTTAGAATATGTCAAAGTTGGAAAGACTTTCAAAAGTCATTGCTCCATGTAAATCAACCTGGACTCACCAGATTATTACTACAATTGCATCTTATACTTGGGGTCCGATCATTAGGATGAGGGCAATGGAGATGTTGGCGGACGGGAGGCATCGTTTGATGTTATGAAAGTGCTTAGCCTAGGGGCATTTGGTTAACTGTAAAATAAACATGCACATAATGACTAAAAACTTTCCTAATGTTGTTTTCCTACTGGTACAACTGGAATAAATAAGAAAGAAAGGGACGATGGGTTCTCATATAGGGTTGAACATAAGAAACTTACAAGAGTTCCCCTCTTCTCCTTTTATATATAAGTCTCTACGTGGAGTGTCATGAGGCTTGAGTTTGCTTCTCATATCTTGTGTTCGAAACTTACTCCAGATTTACCCCGTGTGTATTTGTGCGCCTTGTCTTATTGTTAGTGATACCCTTGTCAACAACAAAAAAAAATAAAAAAAATGAAAAATCAAAGGTAGCTAATGTTTGGATCACAGTTCAATTAGTATCATTATCAATTTAAAGATATGATCAGAAAAAAAGTGGCGAAATTTGACTTGACCATATCCAACATGAATTTTACTTGAATAACTCACCCGCAATATATGGGTCGGTCACATGTCTGGAAAATTTGACCCACATTTAAACGGGTCAAGTTGGTTGTTTCACCTTTTATTATTATTATTAGGGAGTAAACCTTGGGGGGGCGGGGGGGCCTTGGTTAATTAGGGAAGTAGACATTTGGTGAGGTATCATAGTCTCGGGTGAGAAAAGGTGCCTACCAAGGTTCTAACCCAAAGTCAAAACCGGCGCCTCTTACCATTAAGGTAAGAGGCCGTTCTTAACCACTCAAAATCGATTGACTGACGCTAGTGAAAGAAAGATTGACATAATTTTTACACTAATATGTTATGGGGTGGCTGCAAAATTAATTTGAACATTGTAATAACTAAATATTTATTTTTCCAATGGCTAGATCAATCATGCATCGACGGTACGAACTCCCAACTCCAAAACCAAAATACACTGAGCAGCCGCATTAAGTCGTGTATCGTGTTTGGACGTTTTTCATACCCGTGCGCTTGGGCCTCATTTTTTTCTTCTCCCGCGTATCATTCGTGTCTTTTTTACGAGGAAGAAGTATGAGGCGTGTTAATGACCCTCTTGGTGCGCCGGTTTTCAAGTCTAAGCCTTTGAGATCTCGGACCATAATCACTTTCTATGCGTATATATACAGCCCTTTCCATCCTACATTCCCTCATTCCAATCACATCTCTCTCTCTCTCTCTCTCTCTCTCTCTCTCTCTCTCTCTCTCTCTCTCTCTCTCTCTCTCTCTCTCTCTAAATTTACTGACATGGATTCTTGCAAAAGAAATCTGTTGTATGTAATATCCATTCTTTCTATCCTCTTGACTTCTACTCATCTGTCTCTTTCTGTGGCTAGGCCTTTAGAAGAAAAGTGGGGAGGGAAGAAGAAAGAAGTCTTCATGTTTGAGTCCGTGGTAAAAGGCCAAACGCCCCCCTTCTGGCCATTCAGGTTGCACGTATGGACAAGGAAATAATGGTGGGCCCTGTAAAAAACTAGAGGAAATGAACTTTGCAGTTCATGTTCCTACCACAACGTACAGGCCTCTAATTATGGCACCAGCGCCCCTTTTGGGGCTGCTTCTGAAGATTCTTCCAGCCAAGATCGGATTCAGGGGCATAATCGTCTTGGTTAGATGCGAGCTTGGTGCAAATGTCAAGTATTAAGTATTTCATACATGTAAGTCCTGTTGGTTAAAGCAATAAGCACTTCATCCAAGCAATGGAAGTGGCTGTATCATCTGAGTCTAATAAAAACTTGAGAAATGAAATTACATGGGGTTTGTTATGTTCAAAGATTGACTACATTCCCCCCTCTCTTTCTCTCTAACATACACTGGTGCTGATATTTTTATGGAGATTTGACATATTAATTCTCCTTAAACCATATTTTTCTAATTTCATTTTGACTCTGGTTCACTATTTATTTTTATTTTTCTGCCCTGAATCCTATGATATAATGAGAATTTAAAAACCCATGATATCATTGGATCCAGGTCGAGATAAGAAGATCATATATTTTGGCTTTTTAATGTACGGGCTTTTCACTTTTAACATTTGGATCCCATGATATCTTGGTTTTAAAACTCCCATGATATCATGGGATCCAAGACAGAAAAGTAAAAAAAAAAAAAAAAAAAAAATCTACTCTATTTATATTATTAGATTTTCAGTAATAAAATTGGGGATACAGGATTTAAAGGGGATTGATATGTCAAATTCCCTATATTTATTTGTATAAGCTTTTTTTATTGTTCTTTTTAAGTATGATGAATGAAAAAAAACTCAAATGGCTAAATGTCTCTCCATTAAAAATGAACTCAAGCAACTTGATTGCACACCATGGCACAGAGTCTAAATGATAAGACCACATGGCAAACGTTTAGAGTGTATACAAATGCATGCTTGGAAGTTTTATGTAAAGCTGTGTCATGTGATTCAAGCGGTGCTAGAGGGTATAGGGATGCAATACAAGGAAAATCAGAAGGTCAACTATTTTAGTACTAGATGAGTCCAGTTAAAGGAGCCAACAGACACGGATCAAGCCTGGATTTGCCTAACCGCAGTCCAGTAAGAATTGAATGATCAGAATAATCAGCCTAATTCACACCTGAACTTTAGTAGCAAAAACCTTAATTAAACCCGACCCAACTTCTTTGTTCAATCATTAATGGACTCGGGCCCTTATTTATGTTCACTATTCTCCTCCAAATACCTGCATCAGGTGGCCCCGGGCCAAGGCTTCAGGCCCATATCATGTCAGAAACATTCTTTGATTGGGTCATGAAATTCATATCTGCTTGAACATGATCGCATGTATGGTCACCCCGAATTTGGCCTGTTGTAGCTTTGGATCCTGTGAATCTATGTTTCAATGTAGAGCTTCATTAAATAGGAAATACTTTCTGGATTAGCTATCCAAAAAAACTCACATCCAATGGGGATGAATGTCTTGAAAATTACTTTTATTGCCTCTACCAACACCTTGCCAGTTTTGGTTAGTGGAGGAAATTTAATATGAAATATTTAAAGTCAACTGATAATGAATTCAAATACCATTAGTAATGACTCGACAGTGAAAAAAAAAAGTGTCATTGCGAAATTTGCATGATCAATTCTGACAATGGCGGGCCTAGGATTTTTGTTTGGGTGGTGCGGTATATGGCCAAGCGAGACGTTAAATAATAAAATTAATTTTTTTTTGATATTTTCTAAGGGATTTCTCGAATCATGCACCCGTGTGCTAATACTTGAGTCCGGTCCAGCCCTGGTTTTGGAGGTTCTCTCTTTAAAAGAGATTCTCATTGACTAGTGTATATCTAATACATGGGAGATCTCTTGATAAGATTTACATTCAGCAGATTTAATATATTACAGCAAGTTAATCTTTGAGAGACTTGATTTTATCGTACAACTACAATGAGGCCACAAATTGGGCTTTGATGGATGGGCCTATGTGCTTATCCAAACATGCCTCCTCAAGCTAAACAGATTTTCCCCTTTGTGAAGAAGATCACCCAATGTTTTTATGTGGCATGATATATTGAAATATTTGAGGCTAGAGAGATTACACTAATACTGTCATGTAAGAAACCATATATCAACCGAAAAGCTTAAGCTCATAGGTGAAAGACCCATACAGATTTATTAAGACATGTCAAGCCTATTACTTAGGCGATATAGGATGTTGGACTTCCCAACACTCCCCCTCACGTGCTAGCCCAACAGATTTCATGGACGGGCTTGTCACGTGGGCTACACAAGAACAACAGGATCAAAACTCGGTCTTATACCATGTAAAAGTTGTATCAATCTCACAGCATATTGATTCTCATTTACTAGTGTATGTATAATATATGGGAGATCTCTTGATAAGATTTACAGTTCAGCAAATTTAATGTTATTACAGAAAGTTAATCTTTGAGAGATTTGATTTTATCATACAGCTGTAATGGGACCACTCTTGCTCTGATTGGGCTTTGATGGATGGACCTGTGTGCTTATCCTAACGCTATCAATACTATCAGCTTGTGGGTCTTTCTGTTTTTGTTTTTCTGTTATTATTATTATTGTTATTATTATTATTATTATTATTATTATTGTCTTTTGTGTTGCTGCCCTGTATCAGCATCCTCTAAGCACTAAGAACAGACCACATACTTCTTAATTATCTCGTAGGACCCACTTAGATGTATTGAAAAAAACCAGCCAGTTAAATCATCCTAGCCCTTAGTTTAATAACCATAAAGTTTAAGCAGTTTTTTAGCCATTGATTTCTTTGAAATTCAATCAAACGGTAAATAGACAAACTATATATTCATATGCTGATTATCAGTAATCCCCCACTTAGTGATACTCTAAGAGCATGTATCATCTTGAACTGTTGGAGAGGACCATTTGGTTGGTGGGTGGGTGGGTGGGTGGGTCATACAATCAAGCCAAGCTGATGGTGTTGGTTTTGGTCTCTAATTTGCAACTGAAAGGTGCCAAGAAATGGTTAGAGCTTTCGAATCTGGCCAAAACAGCACTTAATCTTGATCTTAATAATGAAAGGTTTGAGATATTAAAAAAAAAAAAAAAAAGATTTACTGTGATATAATAAGAAAATGTTTTTTTTTTTTTTTTTGTAAGGTTAGTTAATTTCCTAAGAAGTACATAATAGACTCAGAAAAATTAGAAATTTTGAGAGAAAAATATGGTAATAATTGAATAAAAAGGTAAAAATAAAAATAAAAAATTAATTTATTTACTGTTTTTTTTATATTTTCAATTATTTTAAAAAAAGATGTTTATATAAGATGATGGTTTCCAAGAAAGGTATCTGTGATATTGCTTATGATCATGGGTTATTGTTATCCAGAAGAGTCTCTATATATATACACTGGAGCTGGGTGCTTTTCTTTAAAAAGTGTCAACCTTCTGCCGGGCCCACCTACATGATCCGGGTGCTCAGGATAATGAGAGGTTTGGACATTATTTATTGGTCATGTATCCATCAAATTTATTGTGATAAAATCAAAGGTAGCCAATATCTTGATAACTGTCAAATTAGGAACAGTGTGAATTCAAGGATGATATATAGGTGTGCCAAAAGTAAGATTGCAAATGAAATGGTTCTGAGTCGGAATTATACTGGACTTGGATATGGACCCGTTTTTTAAATAACGGTACTGGGTTCAAGTTCGGTTTTGACTCGGAACTTATTTTGTTGAATCAAACGCAAATTCGGTTATGGAATCAGATTCCCCTAGAAGACTCGAATTTCATTCCAAAACCGATTCTAATTTCCTTTCATTTTTTTTATCTTTTCTTAAAATAAGCATATCATTCAACTTTATAATAGTGCATCAAGTATACTAATTCTATGGTAATGCATAAAAAAGTTCAAAAAAGTTTATTTTGAAGTACAATTTGTTATATCAAAGGCTCATATGTTGGGTCCACCGGTCAGAACCTATATGGACCCAGAACCGAGCCCGTTTATCAATAGAAACCTAATTAAATTGGATTCCGAAACGGGACATTTTTATAAATCAGAACCTAAAATAGGTTCCAAACCCGATTTTTTGCGGGTCAGAATTTTTGGATAATCGGAGAATCGGATATCCATTTCCAACTCTAGCCAAAAGGGGTTGGATTGATAATAAGTAAGCCCCTTTATGCATATTGGAAAATATGTTATTGAGAACTATTACTCACAAAAAGGACGTGATGAAAATCTCAAGGTATTTTTCATATCATTGAGTATATTGCATGACTGGTAAAAGCTATAAAAGAGTTCATACATTCTCAATATGAAAATGGCTCCTTACCCCAGTGGTAATAGTTCTTACTTGATTGTTCGGGGTTCAAATCCTTAGTACGCTATTTTTTTTTCCCGTCATCTATGTTATTCCCAATATAAGGCTATGTTATTCCCAATATAAGGTCTCACAGGGACTCGGGCGGACATTGATATGTTCTTACTCCCCAATCTTTGACAATCCCTTTACATTGTCCTACTTCTATTGATTGACATACCACTATAAAAATGTGAATTTTAGTGGAAGAATTTTGTATTTTTGCCACTAAATTTGCTTTAAAAGCGTACACTTTGGTTTTTAAGGTAAAAATGAATCTTTTAGTGGTGAAAAAAAAAATGTAGGCTGCTGCTAAAAACGTTTTTTTCCTTCTGCCAAAAGTCACTTTTTTTTTATAGTGTACATTAATGTTATATATTTATTTCTTAAAAATTGCCACAGCACTCTCTATTGTCCCTTGTAATTTTACACACACACACACAGATTTGATCCATGCAACGGGATGATAAGAGGTGGTATGGACTTTTAAAGGTACAATGAAGTAAGAGATGGTTAACCTATGATGAAGTTATTCTTGTACAAATATGATTACAAACGAGTATCTGATTACTTGGAAGTTTCGATCTGCAAAAACTTGGATTTGGAATCTATTTTAGGTTTCGATTCATAAACAGGTCTAGGTCCAGAGCCTAATTTAGGTTTCGATTGATAAACGGGTCCGATTTCGGGTCCATATAGATTCCGACCCCTGGATCCGGGACCTAACATATGAGTCTTTGATATTGCAATTTGTATTTTAAAACCAATTATTTTTGGGCATTATTATGTATAATACTGGATTTTGTAGACTTGAAGCATTGTTATAAGTTGAATGATATGTTTATTTTAAGAAAAAATGAAAAACAAAGAAAAAATATAATTGATTTTGGAACTAGATTCGACTCCTCTAGGTGGACCTGATTCCATAATCGAATCCGAGTTTTCTTATTGAAACTGGGTCCGGAACTAACAAAACAGGTTTCGATTTAAAAACGGATCCGGATTCGAAACCGGAACTATTATTTAAAAACGGGTCCGGGTCTATTATGGTTCCGATTCGAAATTGTCCCATTTGCAACCCTACTTACAAGGGCCAAAATCTTGTAAAACCCCTTGAAGTTTTATACAAAATACAAACTACCCCCCAGTGAATTACCACGAGCCCAATTTTGACACTCGTGCAACCACCATTAACTCAGTGGTGGATTAAAATGCACAGAACTTTTGCCTTCTAAAACTGTTCCACATGAAGGCCGTAGGATGATCTAACGGTGTTTTCAACACTGATAGGTATCATTGTAAAAGGAAGAAGAAGTTGTTGCTTCGGATTCTGCTTGCAGAAACTGGTGAAGAAAAGGGGCCCGGTTTCTTGCAGAACCCATCGGAAGCAAGGAAGAAGAGTACGAAAGTAGTTTTGTAATCGAATTGAAGAAGCTTATCTTTCAGGTATTGGATTCCCTTACTCTGGTCGAGTTTTGATTCTTCAAAACTCTTGTTTCCTTTTTCCAATTTCGCTACTTTTACGTTTTTCCAGTCAAGTGAGGGGTTTTGGGACTGATTTGTGTGTTTTTTCCAATCATGGATGAAATTGTTCTTCTGTTTCTTCTTTTTTAACTTTCCCATTAGCTTCTCATGATATGATAGATTTGTAAGCATACCTTGCAAAAGGAGATGAAGAGATGGTCATGAAGACTGCATCCTCCAATACCAATGTCAGGCTTACTCTCTCCAAAGATCTCCCTAAGAGTAAGAGCTTTATGTTTTAACAAGTACCCCAGAATGGGAGAGAAGACCAGTGAACTAACCACCTACAACATGCAACTCAGTCCTAAGAACATCATCCACCCTCAAATACTCCTTGAGAAAACCTTCAGCCATCACTCTGGGCACATTAGTAAAAACAACCCTCCTACCAGTGGCAACCAACATTTGATTGACCTAGAGGTCTAGGTTTTCATTATAAAAACTTGGGCAAAACTGCCCTTCCAACACACTCCATATCCTTCAACCTAAGCCCACAGAAGGTGACAACAGACAAAGACCATAACCCTCAATCTCAGCTCATGGTTCAAAACCCACAAGATGGGGCATGTCAAAAGCAGCAACAAGGCCCTAAAAATGCTACCCCCTTCAAAAGCAACTAACATGAAGTAAGGAAATGAAGATGGGTCCAATGGGCACTTACTCAAAGTCTCAAACTAGAGTGCATAGAACTTTGGTGTGATAAAAAAGAAGGGCTCCTAAAGAGAAACCCATAGTTTCCCATCTTCCTGGCTGCCCTGTAACATGAGTTTGCTAGGAGCTGGCACAAGACCCAGTCGACAAGCTTGAGCAGAAGAATAGGTGAGACCATATTTTCTATCTTTTCTTAGCCTTGGTTGTGGGTTGTAGATATGTTAGCAGTCCATGGGAAAGAGGTGTGGATACAGGGAGGATTCATAGCAATAGAAGCAAAAGGATGTGATACGGAGGTAAGGTTGACCAGGGGGCCGTTTAATTGTCATGAAGCTTGCAATAACTTAACCCCCAACATAGAAAGGCTCTTTTTTTACCTTCCCATCTAGGTTGGAGTGTCAGTGACGGACTGACCGCCATGGAGTTCGAGATCTTTGAGAGCATTGAAAATTGATGTGTCTTTCTCCTGTATTATTACATTTGGCTATATACATTTGTATATTGTGGTTCTTTGCATCTCTCTCTTTGTCATGCAAAGAGTTTTCTTTCCTTCTTCTTTTCTCTAAGTTATAAGCTCTAGTTTGGGTTTTTTCTTCATTTTTTTTTTTTTTGATAGTAATTGATTTTGAAGCATCTTCTTTGTTTTTGGTATTGTTTGAAGCATTTTAGCTCTTCATATGAGTTTTGCTACTCTTTTTCATTAGGTTTCTTATCTTTTTTTTCTTCAATCGCTGATCATGTTTTCGATCAGTATTTTCAGGAGATGATTCATATATTCCTAAATAAGACAATGGAGAATTCATTGCAAACCAATTCAAGCTTCCTTAAATCAACTTCAAGAAGCTCTTCTTCAATGGAGAATTTGTTTATGCCGTTTCTCCACTGGTGTTTGATAAAGGGCTCAATAACTTTACCTTTTCTTTTCCATTTGATGATTTTTACTTTTGGGGATTTTTTGTGAGTTAATGCTTTTGGTTTTTCTGAATCTCTGAACTTTCCTTTATTATTTGAAGTCTTTGATTATTTTGTGAGTTTTGGGCATCTTCTTTTTTCAGTCTTTGGGTACAATGTTTATTTTTCATAGATGCTAGATTCATAAGATTAAATAAATATTTGGATTGATGAAATACTTACATAGTGTGTTCCTAATAATGTTGTAGGCTCACAACGATTCCCCATCAAGAGGCATAGACTCGTCGAGCGAAACTGAATAAAATGGACCCATATTCTCATCTTCTTGAGAGAATCCGCGTCCCTCAACCCTCGATCCAACGGTTTGCAGTAATCTCCATCTTTGAAAAGCTCAAATCCAACGGCCCTGAATCTGATGCCGCGAAAGGTGCCATTTCTCACTGTCTCCGCTCGAGCTCCTCTGCAGTCATCGACCAGTCTGTTCGAGAGCTCTGTCGCACTGCAAAAGAAGGGAAGATCAGGGTTTCTCATGCACTCTTGGAGCTGCAAGCAGCTCTTGAGGGTAGTGAGGATTCACGTTTCATCGATATTTTTGTGAAAGGAATCAGTTTTCTTTGTCAATTAGGGTTTCGGAATAATACTTCGTGGCAGTTCGAATCGGCCGAGGCTCATCCCTTTGTTAAGGTAGCGGCATTCTATCTAGGGTTTTGGGTATTTGGATGAAATGTTGTGAAGTAGAGTCTGCATCATCTCACTAAGTGAAACTCATGGTGTCAAGCCTATGTATTGAAAATCCAAACCACTCAAAATGAATGCTACTTCCGCACCCACTTGAATTGAGTTGGTGGAGTCGCACAAAGCTTGGGTCTTTGTGTTCGAAACCCACCTCAGAATTTTATCCGTGTGCGTTTTGTGGGCTCCACCTAGGGAATTAGTCTATTGGGTCAAAGACCTCACGGATGCCATGTCATTAAAAAAAAAAAGCACCCACTCGCGCCCTTCCTCCTCCTATGTATATGTCCAAAATTTGGCTTCTTATTGGAGCAGGTCCGCAATAAGATTGGTGTTAGTCATAACAATCAATCTTACCTTGGGAAATTGAAAAAAAAAAAAGAAGTAGACAAAATACTCTAACTCTTATAAGAGCCAAATGTGGGACGTTCCAATTCAGGGGAGAATTTTTATTTTTAGGATTTTGACCGTGGACGCACCCTTGGACTTGAGTTTTGCCCCACGGGTGTTTACATTTAGAAAAACAATTTTGCCTGTATATTGTGCCAAATGATATCTTATTGCACGCGTGTAAAAAAAGAGTTGAATGGCCCACAATGTTTGTGTTGACGAATATTTTAAATGTAACACCTGTGGGGGAAATTAGGCACTTGTATGGTTAAAAATATCCCATTATTTTTTTACTGTTTTGATTTTCAATATGTGGCCCACCCCTACAAGGGAATTCCAGTATGGTTATGACTTTTGGGTCAAGACAATACAAAACTCATTCGACCCAACAAGGATAGTAGGTCTAGATACGGACTTGGACCTTTGTACCTGGATCCAAGCCTGCCCAAATAGGCTATGGGTGACCCAAGTAAGTGTGATTAAGGGTGGAGTTTGACAAGGCCGGAGTCTGAGACCAGTTGGTTGGAAATGATTCCATTATGAACTAAATATTTGTCTTATCTGTTGGCCAAAAGATCACTTTGTGCAAAATTGCCAAAGGTTAGGTTTGTCTTGAGTCTGGACCCTCCCAGGACCTTGCTTCAATGGGACCGCATTGGGTGATGACCTTCATCTGTTCGCCAAAAAAAAGTCATTATCTCTGCAAATACTTTTAGTTAATTGTAACTATCCCCCAGTTAAAGAGATGCTATAGCGACATTGGTATTATAAATAGGGTCTATTCCTCTCATTAAGGTAGACAACTTTCCCCAAATTTAATTATTTTTATTGGATAATTATTTAGTGTCTACTTCATTAAGAAACTACATTAAGGAGTTTTGGGTGTTTCAAAATCATACTTTCTTGGACCATAATATTGTAATTTGAATAACGCATAATTCCTTTTTTTTTTTTTTTTTTTTTTTGCTGTATTTGTTGGAGACATTTGCAATTTCTCTTTCATGGTCCCCCCTCTGCTAAGGTGAGTAGCCTTTCTTGTGGGGGCCCACCTCGGGCCCTATGGGGATGGGATTTCACCCCCTCCCTCTTCCCCCGCTTCCATTTACTTATTTATGGCGAGGAGGCTTGAATCATCATCCTAACTGCTTGATCAACGGACAAACCGAGTGCAAGCCGATCCAACGGTCCAATTCATTCGGATGGGTGCCAAACCCGGGATTGGTGACCGTCAGGGGTTCCCTATTTTATGGTTAACTCAGATGGATCATAAGCTGGGCCCCACTAAGTGTTTTGGCACATGGTGCTCACCTTATTGGGATCACCCGTGCTTGGCAGAGGGAATTCCCTCTTTAATATGTTTCTGATACAGGGCCCACTGGATCAACCTGGATCTGGTTGTTCCATATGATAGAACCTACCTATCAGCCTGAACCCTGCAATATATATGATTTTTGATTTTTTCTTTTCATTAGGTGATCCTTTCATTACTTCAGGTATTTTTTTTTTCTTTATTTACAAATTAAGGCTTTGTTTATGTTGCAGGTGCTTTCTACTCAAAGTGAGGCTCAAGGCGAGCTTTTACACCAAACATTATTGTTTATTGTGCAGAATAAGACTATCGGATTCACCAGAACTTTAAAGTTCTTACAACCTTTTTTGACATTTTCTGTATTGAAAATCCCATATTCAGTTTCGTCATCTGCATTTGCAAGGCAGTTAATATCTTCACTAGCTACATTGTCTTGTTCTTTTCCATCTGAAGCAGTGCCCATAATTAAGGTCACATTAGGATGCTTGAGATTTTTTCCACACAGGAATGTAGAGGTAAGTGAGCTTGGTTTGGAATCTCCTCCCCCCCCTCCTCCCCCCCCCCCCCCCCACCCCACCACCACACACACACACACACACACACACGTGCATGGGCATGTGCAACAACACATGTTCTTGCGGAATGTGCGTGCCTCCGCAAGCTCACATGCTTGTTAAAGCATCTGCTTGATAGGACAGGGATAAATTTGGAAACTGTTCCCTTAAAGTGCCACCATGCGATAACTTCGCTGGCTACATCGCTAGGCATGCTTTATTCATGAGGTGTTTATATTTAATGAATTATTCACTAATCACTATTCATCCCTTCACTTTGAAATATTTTACTGTCTCAATCACGAGCCACTGATTGTTATGTGGCATTTCATTGTGTTACATTTTTTGAGATATTGAGCATTAACTTCAATTCAATATCTATTGCTTTCTTATATTTTTGCAAATTTGGCCAGGAGTTCAAACATCTTGTTTATTGTTTTGAACATTTGGTGGATGCGTTCGTGGTGATCTTTAAGCAGTTGGTTTCAACTGGATTGGTATTAATCCTATAACTTCATTCATATAACTACGTCTGCCTTCATTATCATTGATGTTTGTCATAGTGAGCTTGGATTCCGTTTGTTAGGTTGCTCTTTTGCAGATGTTCCTTACTGTTTTGCAGTTGGAGTTGTGAGTTGTAACGATTATGAAGAAAATTTAATAATATTGGTATCAAAAGGCATAGATTTGGTCCATAAAATGATGCTGATGTATGGTACCAGATACTTTGACAAGAGCTGTGTTTTGGTATTTTGTTATGTCCGATATTTCATTTTCATTTGGAAACCCTGTTTCCTGTAGTATCCATGGTCTGTCCCCGTCGCATCCATGCTGTCTTTGTGCTTTATAGCCACCAATCAATTTTGTGATATCAGAAAAGGAGCTGCCCCATTTAAGATTGCCCGAGTAAAGGGTCACTCCAGACCAGTATTCCAACTTAGCCAAAGAAGAAGAAGATCTCCCATGGTTTTCATTGACCGTAGACAAACCTGGCCCTTCTAACTCGAATAACATGACTTGCACATCTAGGACAAATGAGCTGATTCACCAGTCGATTCATTTCATGTTCAGTATTGAACCTGAGAAAAGCAAACCCCCTAACGCCTCTTAGTTCCTATCCAGAGGAACAAAACATTAAAAAAATGACCTTACCCATATGTAAATTAGGGCCAGACTTGGGACGTCTCTGGCCCAGCCCACCCAAGTTGCACCTCCTACTTTGGACTCTGTCAGGACTCATGTAGATTGCAACGAATAGAGAGCTAGAGTTTCGCCACCACCTCCATCCCTTGTCATATCTTTTTATCCTTCAATACTTCAAAAATCTATCAAGGTTATTGAAGTCTGTGAACTTGCACTAGAATTTGATGTACCAAAATCTGATTTGATGAACCTCCCCTATTGAATTTGCAAACTATGACCAGTTTGGAATTTTCGATTCCTGAATATGAAATAGTTGAATTGCAAACTAGGTGACTTTAGTTTTTTCATTACTATGATCAGTGGTCTGTATCCTGTGGAAGGTGCTCACTATTGTAACGAGGAGGTTGTGGGGCAGAGAGTTGTTACCAATAAAAAAAAATGATGTGTATCCTGTACACCTACTAAGATGTTTAAAATTTCTTGTACTTGATTTCTTTCTTTCTATGAATGGAAACGAAAGAAAGTACTTAGGGTAGCGATGCCATTGATCTTGATCATACCCATAATTTTGTTTTTCCCCGTTTTTTTTTTTTTTTTTTTGTTTTGTTTCTAGTGTTCAAGAAAGCTTTTTCGTTTTACAAATGAATATCTTTATTTATTGTTTTAGTTTTTGTTCTGATCCAAATACTTTTATCTTTCCATGTTTATCAGCCGGCAAATGAGCTTCAAGTGTGCAGTGTGGAGCTGTTGGACACTGTTCTTTCACTTTGTACTGATCTTCAAAAACGCTGTACCCAAAATGGACAAATTATTGAATTATCAAAGCGGTTATTGTTTGTCCAGAAAGAGCTTGGACTTGAATATATACCTGACTTCATATCAGTTGTAGCTTCCTTGTTTATCATTCTTATCCAAGCGGAGTTTGAACATGAACAGCTATCTATACTGAAACTATCATTATTCCTATTGAAATGGAAAAATGAAAACGGTGCGTTCTCCTCTTTTTTTTGGAAAATTTGTATCAAACTTTTCTTTTGTTAAATTTTGAGTGCTTATGTTCCATGTGCAAGGAGATTGTTACTTGTACTACCTTACACGTGCTTGAAGACTTTAATCAGTAGCTTTTAGCCAGTGTCATAATCTTGATCTTGTGAATCTCAGGAAAGTTTCAATTCTAGGTTGGTTTTCTTGGGATGTAAACTGGAAAATCTCATCAAAACCAAGCTAATTAAAAGTAAAAATTTGGAGAGGTCTACAACTATCAATCAATTGCTTAATATAGAGGCTTTTTTGGTAAAATCTTGTGAAAATGTCATGAATTTGTTATCAGATTCTTATATTTTAAGGATATTTTGAAATTTCTAGGACAACCAGATTTATGTTGTTCCACAATTTTCTTTTTAGATGTTGCGAAATCCCCAGAACATCAAATTGGTACACTAGGCTCTTCAATGCTCTTTCTAGGATGTGGCTACCTTTCTTACAATCTAAATGCTTATTTTGGTTCATTGTAAGCGCCTGCTGCTCTTGCTGGCATTTCTTAACATTTTCATCTTAGCAAAACTTTTTTTTAAGGAGGGTTATTAAACAATTGTGTGTTGTTGCCATTCTGGTATTTTGTTCTTCTTTGATGGGATTATAATATCACATGATTGACATTGTCTTGTGATTGTGCTGCAGGGAAACAGATGCTTGATTTTCCATCCATTCTGTGTATGCACCATACTGTGATTTTTTAGTTTCTTGAGTATGCATATGCCTGTTGTCTTGATTTTAGAATGTTTCTTTTGACATTACGTGCGTTGCTTCCTGCTATAGTGCTCAGTGATAGATTTTACTGTCTATTGAATTTAGTATTTGTCCCTGACTTCTATTATGTGCAGTAATTTCACATTGCTTGATAATGTGCTCAAAACAATTCTTTTATTTGTGTCTACAGAGTATGTAATTGGAAGAGCCTCATGTTCCTTCAACGAGGAACTCATATTTATTTTTCCTATTATCAACCTTCTTGCATCTCCATCTAAGTCTGTTAAAGCTGCTGCAATTGATTTCCTTTCATTGTTGGAAAGGCTCTTTGCAACTATATCAGCTGCACCAAAGAAAGTAACGACTACCCCTGTGGGGTTTTCATCTACAAGCAGACCCGAATATATTATTTTTCGCCTTATACATCATCTCTGGTCGCAGGTTTTATTTTGATCCATATTTTTAGCCACATATGTTAGTTTGTTGATTAATCTGAATTTTTGTGTCCACTAGTTACCTGTTCTGATTTTCTAGCTCTGATTGGATTTTTTTATTTATGCTTCATGAATTGCCTTAGAAATGATACTGCAAATGATAGATTTATCCCTTGAGGCTTAAGCATGTTTTTTTTTCCTGATAATTACATACTGGGCTCTGAAGATGAGTATCGTGGTTTTCTCAGGACCTGAACCTCGTTTTTTCTTTTTTTTTTTTTTTTTTTTTTTGATAACGCAAGGTTCCCAGCCCTTTGGACCATAATAATCCCTACGGGCCCAGGAGAGAAAGCCGGGTAAAATTCCTCGTGTTTTAACAACTTCCAGGATTTGAAGATTTCCTGAACATGCAGACCCCCCACCCCCCACCATGACCACCACGCCACTCTGGATGTTTGTAGACTTGAGGAGTTTCTCAGGTGGAAACTGAATAACCTAGTTTTATTGTTTTATATGTTCTTTTTCTTAATTAGATTCCTGATATGTTTCCAAGTTCGTTAGTTTTTCATGCTGTGGTAATACACAAGCAAGATGCAAATTTTCTGCAACCTGTCTTGCTTGGGGCTTGCCTTTATTTATTTATATATTTATTTATTTATTTTGGTACTGGTAAGAATGAGATTTCTCAATAACCATAATTTGGGTCTACATTTTATGTATTATGAGATTGGCTTCATTTTGTTATCTTCATGGTGATGTTGCTGCTAGTCATTACTTTGTGTTGTAATGGACAGCTGCTTCTGCATTTGTGAACTCAGTGGGGGTATCTTCATTCTTCACAGTCCATCTATAATCCTTTCTTCATATTTGCCCCGTGTGGCCATTATGCCTAGTCTTGGGGTGCGTTTGTGCTACGAGAGGAATTTGCGGTAGAGAGGAAAATTGTTCTGATTTTTCATGCAGCCTCTTGTATGATCATTTGTTGTGACACATTTCCTCACAGAAAAGGAAAAAAAAAATGAATTGGTTTTCTTTGGTAGAGAGGATTTCGATGTCCTATGTAAAAGGTAGGGACACAGAATTCCTCTCAATCACAGAAATGGAAATCCTCAAAGCAGAATCCTCTTGCTGCATGAATGCATCCTTACCTTTAGCTTTTTTCTTATCCCTTGAAAGGAGGTGAGGATGTCCATATCTAAGTGGCTATGAAACTCTTTGTTATGTTAAATACGGACTTGTTCTTTCTCCCTTTTTTTTTTTTTTTTTTGAGAAAAAAGAACACCAATCCTGTTTTAATTCTCTATTTTTTATGTGTTATGACTCAGGATCATTCTTCTTTATCCAATTTGTACTTTTTGAAGTTCGCTTGCACTGTTAAACCTGAGAGCGTGGGGATGTTTGGAGAGACAAAATCTTGGATATCAGAACTTAGAGAATTCTCTCTCGTGACTGCCGTGAGACAGAAGTCTCCACCAAACTTGCAATCTCTTGAAAATTTGTTCACAGGTGTAGTGTGTTGCCTAGCGTATTTAAGTTGAACAATCCTGTAATTTTAGAAGAATGATTTTTTTTATAACCATAATCTTAGAAGAACTTAGAATGCATTAACTAGGATTGTCTTAAATTCTTCCAATGTTACTTTTAGATTATAATCACAAATTGCTTTTCCTTCTTGTAGGAATGCCTTTATTGCTCTGCGCTTTAGTTGCTACTTTAGTCATGCATCCTACAATGGGTAGGTCTGCTGTGGATTCTTTGGCTGCTCTTGGTATAATGGATCCTAAAGTTGGTGTCCCTCTGTTACTATCCATTCTCTTCTATAACAAAGTATCCTGCAGTGATGGTTGTAAATCTCCTGTCCTATTGGTAAGCTGTTACTTGTTCAGCACTAATGTTCATTTGCTTAATTATACAGGGTTTGGGTGAATTATTTCTTTTGGCTTCCAGAACTGTTTATTGGTTACTTTCATTTTGTTGACTTGTGTTTGCAGCCGAAACTCTTAGGAATGCTGCCATCACTGGCCTCACATTCTGTAATGGTACCACTTATTGTTCAGACTATTTTGCCAATGCTCCACAAGGATACAAGACAGTAATCCATTTATCTAATTTTGTATTTACGTTTATATGTCCATATTTTGTGCCATCTTCTCCTAGAAACTTTTCTTGAGATTTTGTAATTGGGAATAGTATGGCGGATGCTTTAGCAAAGTAGTGAGTAGATAGAGTTATGCCATGCTTTTCTTTCGTGTAGGGGTTTTATCATTGGGTTTATAGCTCTTTGATGCAGAAACTCTCATACCCTTGTTGTTTGGATATTCTGGTGTGGTGTTGCTTTCTTGTATCTTGCTTCTTTTTGATTAATAATATTTACCCCTAACTGATAAACAAAACTAATGCAAGTACTTTCTTGGATTGTGGAGTGTGGACCATTGGAAATGACTCACTTCTTAAAGTGCTACACTGCTGAAGCTTGGGCCCCCTACTGTTATGGTTGGCCCACTGTGTTTACTGGGTTTTGGTAGGTTGGTCCAGAATGGGCTCAATGAGCCTCTGGATGGACTTTAGAAGGGGTCGAAACACAATTTTGTGCAATGCCTTGTTTGGGCCTCACGAGAAATATGTGAGATTTACCACTTACCAAGACTTACCAGGGAACTTGATGATGGTTTAATACTTACCAGGTAAACTTGAAGACCTGGAAGAGTATGCAATCTTTCTGTTTTTCCTTATCTTTTTCTTTTTAAGTTTTTCTATAAACTGAGTTACTTATGTATTGTCAAATGACAAATCACAAAACTGAGAATTACACATTTTAAGGGATAACTCCAACTGGTCTATACAACTGAAACTGATACCAGATGTTGCTAAGTTGTGTTTGCTAAATGGATTGAGACATTTTTACAACAGTCACCTACCCTCACTACGACTTTATGGAAAGAGACGTCAGAGATCCAGCAACTGTCCTTTCTCAAAACTTTATCAATAAAGAACCTAAACTTTCCTCAAATCTCAGCTTTTCCATAAATCTAATCATCACCTTTGATTTTGGGTAACTGCACGAATTTACTAGCTAAGAATTAAATTCTCTTAAATTCCAGCTTTCACAGAGTTCCCATTCTGTAATAAGGCCGTGACTCATTCAATTCTGGTCTAATTGCATTTTGCAGAGACTTGATTTTGTTGGAAGGGGAAATCATCAAGCTGTCTCGTGGGTCTTTACATGCTTCAAATGCTATTTAACACCATGGAAATGATAAGAACCTTCAATGATGTAAACCAGGCTGCATTTATAACTATCACCCTTCATATTTTGAGAACACATTTCTTTCAGATTGGTGCAAAGAACATGGGAAATTGCTGAAGCAATATGTGTATATGCAGTAGAAATTAGCCAAAGATAATTGTTCTTTTACTGAATTGTGGTGTTTCTGGACAGTAATGGGACTCTAACAAGTAATTTAAGCATCATGCGTAGTAGGTTTTGCTTTGTAGTTCTCATTGTATTTTACTGAACACCATCATGTTCTTTTTTCCTGAACTGGTAAATGCATGTGATTTAATTGATTTTTTGTTGACCATGTTTCAGATTATTATATGCTACAGCTGTTAGGCTACTCTGTAAGACATGGGAAGTCACTGATCGTGTCTTTGGGAATTTACAGGTAAGAACTTGTTTCTTCTCTATTGCCCCATAGGTTAGAGGTTGTTTTACTATTTTTGTTGCCAATTAGAGATCCTACTCATTTGGTTAGCAGTATGAGTTTGACTGTCCTCCGACTGCATAGTTTTATATATTTTTTTTCTTAGTTTAGTCTGAACTCCTGGACGTGCTTTGCTGTTGTTACTATTCAAAAAAAAAAAAAAAAAAAAAGAGAAGAGCTTGTTTGTTCTAGTGTTTTTGTTAATACTGTGAAAGATGTATTTTTGGAGCTTTTTTATAGGGTTTGTCCTAATGGTGTTTTTTTTCCTCCATAGGGAATTTTGCAACCTGCGGCATTTTCTGAATTTGCCTCTGAAAGAAATATTTGCATTAGCATGGCTGCTTCTTTACGCGATGTTTGCAAGGGAAATCCTGACAGGGGTGTGGACCTTATATTGTCTGTGTCGGTGGGGATAGTCCGGAAAATCGACTTTTTTTGTTCTAGTCTCATGCTTCTGTTATTTGTAGCATTACCTTTCTTTTATTCAATCCTTAGTTTTTTTTTTTTGGATTACACAGGCATGTATTGAGAGCCGAGATCCCATTGTACAGGCTCTTGGTTTCGAAGGCCTTGGCCATCTCTGTGAAGCCGATGTAGTTGGTAAATGTTTTTGTTTCTAAGCCTTTTTAACATCTAAAATGTGTAGTTTCTTCTGTCTAGGAACTGGTGTTAAAAAGCTTCCGACAATAAAATATTACTGGACAGCAAAGCATTAAAAAGGTAGAAAGATAATGCTGCTATTTTATCTCATATATTAGACATCTTTACTGGAATAGGTTATGAATCCATTAACAGTCTACTTGGACAAACATGAGCTGGAATTGATCACCAAATTGTGAAATCAACGATAGTGAGAAGTAAAAGATGAGTGAGTGGCAACAGGTGCAGAGAAGGATGGATGTTAGATCTCAGTTTGTGAAGTGGGAGGATTCAGTCTTCATTTTTTGTTGAAAAATATGGCGGAAAACACCTTGGTAGAGTGGTTGCGATCTTCTTTCTCTTTGTTTGGCAAGGTGGTTGTGTTCATTCATCAGTTTGGCAGAAAAAGGTCAAGGTAGATGTTTTGGGTTTGTGAGGTTTCGAGAGAGGAGGTCGCCTTGAAAGCTGTTGTAGCCATGAATGAGTGCAGTCTTCTTGGTGGGAGTTTCATTGGCTAAAACTTAAAATCGCTTCTGTTGGCTGGGCAAGAAGACGATTGCCATTTGAGAAGAAATGGTTGTAGGTCCAGATCCTGAGAAGCTTCATTCTTCTCCCCTCTTGTCTCGGGAGTTTTGAATTTCCCTGTAGGTGTGAATAGGCTTTCATTTGCTGAAATGGTTATGAAGGGCAGGGTTCCCGATTTTAGTTTGTTTCAATGATTAGGGACATTATTGAAGGATACAGAATGGCTTCCTAACAACATTTTGGTACAGCTCGTGGGGAAGGAGCCATGCCTTTGATTGAAGGGATTTGTGCACGGATCAAAATCACGTCACGATATCGGTCACCGTCACAGTCGACCCCAAAAACTGATACCAAGGCTTTGTGTGCAAGTACAACTAGCAACTCAAAGCCTCATCAATGTGGTTAAGACAGAAGGTCCAAGCCGTTGGAACCAAAGGCACAGGTTGCAAACCTTAATAGGGGGCACACTTGACGAAAACAAGGATAAGCATTTGTATTTGTATTTTTTTTAGCTTCTTTCATTATTCCAGACCATTATTAACTAATAAAATTATTTGACCCAATTTATACTGTACATCATCCATCTATTAGCTTATTTAAAATTAAAATAGAATACAACGAAATGCGAAGAAGAAAGGAACCATACTACCAACTACCATTCTGATATTTCTACCATAGTCATAACTCGTTAAATAAAACATCTAAATACTTTATGAATGTAAAATCTCAAGAGTGTTTATAAAATGTTACAATGATTCATGTCTACATATGAAAATAAATTGTATATTATCTCCTCGTCCATTGTTATAACCTTTTGAATATTCCCATTCCTCAACATATTTTCCCTCATCATCAGTTTTTCCTATCCTCTGCTAGTTCAGGCTTGTTTAGCCTTTAGAAGTCTTGTACAATTGATTGTTCGAAAAAACTAAGGAGGGAATGCTGTATGAGGAGACAAGGCATGTTAGAGTCGATTGCTGTTTTATTAGAGAGAACATTGCAAAGAAAGAAATATGTTGGTGTATGCTGGTACAGATGATCAGATTGTAGATTTCCATACGAAGATGGTGACTAAATGGCAATTGGATGATGTCTTGTCCAAGTTGGCATAGTAAATATATATGCACCAGCTTGAGGGGGGAGTGTTGTGAGATAACTTTAACTTTTCTATAATTTCAGAAAAGTCAGCGACTGGTTTGTAATTATGCACCACCTTGAGGAGTATTGTGAGGTAAATTGTACTTTTCTGTAATTTCTGAAAAGTGAGGGACTGGTCTAATTATGTTTAACAGCGGGGTTTTTTTTCTTTATAAAATTAAAAAATCTAGGTAATATATATACTTTGTCATAGTCGTCCAACCCTGATTTGGACGACTGCATGGTTCTTTCCTTCTGACTTATTTTATCCTTCTCTTCTTAATTTCCTTCAGTTTTTCCAGACCTTTTGTTGTTAAAACCTAATTATCTTTGAATACAAAATCCCACTTCTTTTCAGATAAGTGTTATGCTTCTTTGCAGAACCAATCCAGCAATATCAGGCTGGATGTTGATTTATAAGGGAAAAGGCAATGAATTGGATCTATGCAATGCAGTTTCTGAAATAATCTACTTTCCATAACAAACATTCACTCTACCAAACTTATTGTATGCACTTGCAAGCTTGCTTTATCCAAACGTCACTTTATGAGCCTGTTATCATTGCATGCTAATTTTTATCAAGCCTCATGCAGTTTAGCTTTTTGTTGGCAGATTTTTATACTGCTTGGGATGTGATTGCAGACCATGTGTTGGATTATTCTACACAGCCCACTGTTGCACGTGGGTAAGAGCCTCTCAAGTTGACTTTTTCTTTGTCCTTGAATCTTCAGGAATCTCGTGTGAAAATTTCGTTCTTCATTTGATCATGATATATATATATATATATCTATAACATTTGATCATGATATATTATTGTGTTGCAATGGGTTGCGGGTGGTTTAGTTATTGTTATAGATGCCTATCTTTGAGGTTTTGCTAGAATGGCTTTTACCTTTGCTTCTTGAGTTTCTATTCTTGTAAACCCTAGCATGCCCACACTAATAGCAGAATTTTATTTTAAATTTATCCTTCTCTTCAAGTTCGTCATATTAGAGCCAGGGTTCTAGCCTCCCATGACCTTCCAAATGTTTGGATATTTGAAGCCTGTCATTTCACTTCATTGGCGAAGGAGGTCATTCATATCTAGTAGTTTTAAGTTTTTTGGTGGCCCTTGCCTGGATTGAAAGTGGGGGAGTTTTTCCTTCTAGAGAATGTGGAATTCTAGTGAGGGCCAATGGTTCATCTTGTTCTCTTTTTGCCGTTTTGTTACTAGGTCCAATCGTTCTGTTGACTATGGGCCTGATTTTTGGCCTCTTTTTGCAGACGTTAGGTCTATGATCTATGATGCTCAGATACGGCATGGGTACTGTAGGGACACTTCATGAACATGGCAAGGACACGGATTTTACTCATAAAGAGTAAAGTATCGGATACGATACGACACGATACGTTGCCCATTTTGAAGTATCCGTGGATCATAGTCTATGATGCACTTTTTCTCCTATTTTGGGAGAAATTGGTAGAAAGTGATGCTCTTCTTTCCCCTTCCTAATTTCTAATGCATGAAAACACCAACAAGGAGGAAAATGAGTTTTTCCTTCCCGCTTTGTCCTTTCTCTCAACTCATATGTGCCTGCAATGTTTTTAATTTCTGGTTGCATTTCCTCTCGTTCTTGTGCTAGAATTCAAATATGGATTAGGTACAATTTTAAGTAGCTGAATCTTCTTCTTTCCAAGTTTGATTGTTCAATAATCCTTAGTGTCTTTCTGTGCAGCTTATGTAATCTCTTAAGATGGGGAGCATTGGATGCAGAAGCATATCCTGATGTTTCAAAGAGGGTTGTACAGATATTATGGGAAATTGGAAACTTTAGACACACTGGAGAGAAATGGATAAATGCAAGGACAACTGCCTTTGCGTCCTTGATCCATTATGAGGTAGGCTTGTTGCTCTTTCCTGTTTTATAGGTATCGGTCACTATTGCATTACATTCACTTGACTTGAGTGTAAACTCTCTCTCTCTCTCTCTCTCTCTCTCTCTCTCTCTCTCTCTCTCTCTAATTTCATCTTGGGTCAAGCAACGTCATTATTTACTTGTGTTTTTGTATTTTTTCTGCAGGTTGAACTTATCAGAGAAAGCATTCCCAATTTCAATAAAAGGAATATGGAGTTGCTTTGCTCAGAAGATGATCTCAAAGTACTCAGATCCATTGAGAGTTTGGAAGCCAAGATTTTGACTTATGAGCACAGGTTAAGTATACATTTTTCTTTTATGTTATTCTGAACCCTGAAGGCAATATTCGAAGTGCCAATACTTAGGCGTTTTCAATTGGCCTCAGAACTAGGCGCAGACTGTTAAAGGAAAGAAGAGTCACTGCAAACAAGGTCGAGAAATTATTGGACGTCTTTCCTCAGGTCATGTTTTCTTCAGGTATCAAGAAACATTGTTGGAGTCCTCAGTACTAATAATTGCCCATGGACATGAGAAACTGATGCTTCCGGTTTTTCAATTTATCAGCTAGATAGCATCGTTATATTGATGAAACATGCTTCCCTGATTTATCAGTTACAATCAAGTAAGATAGATTGAAACTTGTCTACTTCATAGAACTAGTATATTGAAACTATGAGTCGTGGGGTTAAGGTTTAGATGATGATGATTGTGAATTTCTACAGGTTCATTTTTTAGATAGAGACATCCACGAAATTTATAACAACAAACCATGTGAATAGGATTCATGTTCTTTCCTAATAGCTGCATTGATGTGTCTGACATGTGGTGTGGGGTGTGGTGTGTGCAGGCAAAGACAATGTTGCTAGAGAGTTACCAGGTGCATCTCTATTATCCCTTGCCTTTAATCCTAAAGACACGCGGGGCCAACGCTCATCAAAGGTAAGTTTCTAATTTGACATTTCTGAATATGATAAGATACTGTGTTTAATTTGTCTGTCAAGATTACAGGATCTTGCAGGACATCTTTTGTAATGAATTTAGGTAGATGCAATTGAATCTAGGATGTTGCTCATTGTCTATAGGAATTTGTGAAATTACATGCCGCATATGAACATGCTCTAAAGGAAATAGCTGAATCTCTACAACTTTCAAGAAATATGCTGGTTGCACTGTTTTCCCTGCAATCGTGGAAACCTTTCATGCAGCGTTGGATGAAGGCTTCCATTTTGTCTATTGATGCTAAAATAACACCAAATGAGTCAGATAAAGCTTCGAAGGCATCTGATGATATTCTCAAGGTAATTTCCCCCTATTTGTAAGATGAATATAGATTTTTCCTTGTTTTTCCTTTTTTATTTACAAGGGACTTGGAATCATGCGCCCACACACACTTCCACATGTCCCTAACCAGCTGAAATACAGCCACAACAGATAATGTATTTTCTACTTGTGTATCTATTCATCTATTATTGCTGAAGGTTCTGATTGTTTAATTTTCCTAAAACACATCTTGGCTACTAAGAACTAGATATATAACAGCTTTGTTTTCTCCATTGACTTGGAACATTGAGTTGATTTTGAGGTTCTTGGTTTTCCTAAACCTTATTTTTAATGTAATCTGTGATGCTCCATAATGGTTTTCCTGAACCTTGTTTGCCCTAGTTATGGATGAGATTACAAGACATATCCAGGATGTGGTGCCGTGGTATATGCTATTTGCAGATGACATTGTTTTAGTGGATGAGATGAGAGGAGTGAATGCTAAACTAGAATTGTGGTGGAAAACGTTAGAGACTAAAGGGTTTAGGCTAAATCGATGCAAGACGGAATATATGGAATGCAGGTTTAGTCAAAGTAGGACACCTGGTAACAGGGAAGTAAGTTTGGGCACACAAAAGATTATAGAGAAAGAAAGTTTTAGATACCTTGGATCTATGGTGTAACAGGATGGAGGGATTGATAATGATATAAGCCACAGGATTCAGGCTGGGTGGACCAAATGGAGGAGTGCTTCGGGCGTCTTGTGTGATCGGAAAGTCCCCCTAAGGTTAAAGGAAAATATTATAAGGTGGCGGTACGCCCAACGTTGTTATATGGATCAGAGTGTTTTGCAGTAAAGCATAATCATGTTAAGAAGATGGAAGTTACGGAGATGAGAATGCTAAGATGGATGTGCGGGATCACAAGGATAGATAGGATTAGGAACGAGGAGATTAGGGGCAAAGTACGAATAGCACCGATTGGAGACAAAATGAGAGAAAATCGACGGAGATGGTTCGGCCATGTTAGAAGGCGTCCAACGAAGGCAACTGTTAAAAAGTGTGAAAGCATGGAGATTGTCAGGAGTATGAGAGGGAGAGGGAGACCCAAGAGAAGTTGGAAAGAAACTATTAAACATGACATTGCCTATATAGATCTAACGGAGGACATAACCTTAAACAGATTTGATTGGCGTCATCAAATCCATATAGCCGACCCCACTTAGTGGGAAAAGGCTTGGTTTGGTTTGGTTTGTGATGCTCCATAAGATTGATGTGACATGCATGTGGCATAAATTCTCTTTGTTTCATTGCATTGAGAGTACTGAGTTCTATCTGGCACCTCGTTGTTTTGCTTAGTTCTCCTAAAAAGTATACTTGACTGTAGCTTTTAAACATATTTTCCCTTGTTAAATCATCGGTTGATTACTTTTGCCTGATTATCTCTTATATGCCTTCACGTAGACTATATGTCGCATTGCAGAGGAATCAATACCTCGGTCTGCCGAAAATATAGCACTAGCCATTGGTGCACTGTGTGGGGTAAGAATCTCCAGTTTTTTGTTTTAATATTTCTGTATCCCTTTTTTTTTTTTAATTTTTTTTTTTTTTTGACACAAATGTCATGTTCATGACCTTAACCTGTTGACCAGATATTCTATGAGGATTAAATGCTCTTTTTCCTTAATGACAGAATATATTCAGAAGACTGTATGTGTGGAAGAGTTGTTAAGTCAATGTCTATGAAGAGTACTATATGTATCACATCTTTTTAGATAGTGGTTTTCAAGTGTTCCTTGGATATTGGTTAGATGCGTTTATGATTGTAATTCCCTAGTTTGTCAATGAACATGTGGACATATCTTAGTCATTGGTTATGAATAGTAGTACTATAGTAGTATTAGTGTTACTGTCATTCATCTGTAACAAAGAGAAACTCTGAAGAAGCATTCGAGCAATAAAATCTCCCATTCTCTAGGTTTTCTTTCTACTTAATGTGTGAATGTGCAAACACGTGTGGTTTCATTTTTTGTCTAAAGGTTAGATTTCCATTGCAAAGGCTGATTTCACTAGGTCATGGGGTGTAGTCGAGTGTCGCACTGGCTGGAATCAAGTGGATTTGCTGGGTCTGTGAGTTGTGACACATTTCTTTAGGAGGAGGCAATCAAATGTTATTTGTTTTGTGTTTATCAAATTAAAATATCAGCTAGCAGATTTACTAACCAATATGATATGTAGAAGTTGATTTCAAGAAATACTAAGCGAGCAAGATAAACGTCTGATCTATCCTTCACTTGTGGCTAAGTATAGGAAGTAGTTAGATGTTACTTGTATTCATCTAAAGGGGTTAAGATGTAACTTTTCTCTTTCTTGTGGAGTTTCTTGTAATTTTATACTTTTCACTTAGTTATATTGTGATCTGGTCATCTCAAGCCCTATACAGTGGCAAAGTCTCTCTCTCTCTCTCTCTCTCTCTCTCTCTCTCTCTCTCTCTCTCTCTCTCTCTCTCTCTCTCTCTCTACATTTTCATTTGTTCTTTCTTCCATATGTCAAGTAGATATTCCATCTCCATTATCAATTATCACTGATCGCACTTTATATGATGCTCGTTAACAAAAGAAGAAGAATATTATAATGATAAAAAATGATCAGCAATAAAAAAAAAATCCAATCAACTCTCAAAAGATTCTCTCTTAAGATATGATACATATGGTACTCCTCTTGGACACTAACTTTGATGCCTTCCACAGGTATGTGATGCCCATATCTGACGTCTAAATCTATCAGTCATATTTTTTCTTACAACGGTTTTAGTGCATTGATTAGTGCACACTGATGTATTGGTTTGGGTGTGTATGGTGTGTACTGATATTTTAACCCATGGGAATCATACATTGTTAATAGCTTGATGGTACTGTTTACCGTACTTATATCAACTTGTGATCCCATTTCTGTGGCAAGATTTTTAGTCCTTGTTTGTATCTATTTGTTTTATGCATCTCCTGTTGTTCTCAGGCTCTTCCCCCTTCAGCTCATGCAGTGACATCAACTGCATCCAAGTTTCTGCTGAAATGGTTATTTCAGTATGAACATGAGCACAGACAATGGTCGGCTGCTATCTCTTTGGGAGTGGTTTCAAGTTGTTTACATGCAACAGAGTCACAGCTGAAATTCCAAATCATTACCGGACTTCTTGAGGTACGTGTGTACTGGTTCATAGGATCATACATACATATTCAGATGCATATGTACTCTGTGGATGCACACACCAGAGAGAATGCTGTTGGTATATATTGTAACTGTATAACCTATGTGCAATTTTTAATCCTTGTTGTCCAGTTTTGTTTTCTTTGTTGATATTTACTGTCTTCATAAGCTTTAGTCTGTCTGGATGAAAGAAAGTAGTGCTCACTGGCACAGGATTTTGCTCCATCAGCAGCTGTCTAACATTTTTGTTGCTTCCTAAAATGCAATATGCAGAGCCCAAATGTAAATTTTGAATTTCCTCTTTTTGTTAAGTGGCTTGAAAGACTGACTGTCCACTTAAAAGTTTAATAAATTACATGATGACTATGCAAGTTAAGGACCCGTTTGTAACTGTGGGATTGGGGACTGGGGGAGATTTTCACTCTAGAGACCCTGGATCCTGGTCTGGTGGAGTTCATGCTGCTACAGAACTGCTTTTTTTACAGGCAGTGAGAACTCTTCAGGTCCCTAAAATGATACAAACCATGTAAATTAGTTGCTAACTTGCTATCTTTTTGTTGCTATCAATGTTATCAATGAGAGAGAGAGAGAGAGAGAGAGAGAGAGAGACTTGAAACAAATCTCTTGGATGTCTCCAATTCTAGAGTCAGTGCTTTGAACTCAAATCTCTTGGACGTCTCCAATTCCAGAGTCAGTGCTATGGATAGAGTTCAAAAACCCAAATGGAAGGTGAGGAACATGTGGGACACAGAAGAACTGGCTGCCCCTACTTGCAAGATATTCTCATTTGCTCACCTTCCAGACAACCTAAGCAGATAAAATTTTCAATAATTGTTGCCCTGTGAGCTTAAAGTACATCTACAATGTTCATTCTTTCTGTTAACCTAATTAAGTCAGAGGCACCTCTTTATTGTTTCTTTGTTTCTCTAAATTGGTGACTTCATTTGCCTACCGGAAAGGGAAAAGAAATGCATTGCTTAGTTCATTCTCACATCTTTAAATTTCTCCACTTCATTTCATCCCAAAAGACACTCCTACTATCCTTTCCCATGATTCTTTTATGCTCTCTCAGTTAGCATTATACTTGTCATGAATACTGGTGCATGCTTTTAGGTTTCCTCTAATAGCAAAAGCACTCTGGTCAAAGGAGCATGTGGGTTAGGCATGGGTTTTGCTTGTCAAGATCTTCTTAACAAAGGTGTAGTTGGCAATTCTGACATGGAAGAAGGAACCACTGGCTTTATGGAAGCCGCTTTACTTGGGAATATTGTTAAAGCCTTCTCCACAATGATATCCCACCTGTGTCCATCTTCATTTCTTTCCATGCAAAGCCTTTGTGAAAAACTCTCCTGTACAGGGTTTCAGGAAACTGTGGATTTGTCGGGTGACAACTTAGACAAGAAGGAAGAAGACATATGGGGTGTTGCAGCCCTTGTACTTGGTCTAGCCCATTCTGTTACAGCAATATACAGAACTGGAGCTCATGATGCTGTTCTCATGATAAAAGATACGCTGTTATCATGGATTCCACATGTTAATTCATTTGTTCATAATCGTAGTGTTTGCAATGAGAGACCTGAAATAGCATTATCAGTGGGTTCCTGTCTCGCACTACCCATCGTGGTTGCTTTTTGTCAGAGAGCAGAACTCATGGGTAATGAAGTAGACAAGCTAGTTAATGGGTACAAATCACTTATCTCTGAACTAGTCAAATTAAAGAAATCTGGAATTGTACACCAGAGTTTGCTCATGGCCTCCTGCATAGGATCTGGAAATCTACTCTCATGCATTTTGAATGAAGGGGTACACCCTGTGAAAGCTGATGATATTAAGGGCTTGTTAGAATTGATGAGAAATACTTACTGCCAACCATATCCTCCTACTGTAAACTTGGGTGGCATGCTTGGTATTGTTAATTCATTGGGTGCTGGTGTGGGGACTCTCAGTCATACTTACAATCAATCCTCCTCTCTGCAGATGGATTGCGCACCGAAGGTACCTCCAATGCTTTCATATGTTTTTTCCATATTACCATGTATGTATCTGATTGTATTCTGGCTTCTCAGGAATCTTGTTATATCAGAGGGCCTATCCTTTCAAGCACTGTTTGTGAGCCACTCTGTACATCATTGATCCAAGAAATGTTTGTAATTGCTCAGGATTCTAAGAATCAGCAAATACAAAAATATGCAGCATGGGCAGTTTCATTCCTTAGGCATCGATGGTGGTCCAAGAATTTTCAATCTCTGGATGCTTCTAAAAGTAATCCTGAGGAGCCGAATTCAGTTTCTCAAAACATTTCAGAGGACAGTACAGCCTGGAAACTTTGTATATGGCTAATGGATCTAAACTACCTTGAGGTTAGATATTATTCTAATAAATTTTAATCTTACTTCTAACTTGGAATATTTCTATTAATTTGTGTCTTAAGTGTTTTCTTTTATGCAAAGAGAGTGATGCCTGTTAAGGAATAGCTAATGGCTTATTTTTAGTTTTCTTGTAATTATAAACTCTTTCGTAAGTATGGAAAACTTTGCTGAGAAGGGTTTTTTTTTTATTTCTGAATATGGTGAATATATATAAAGAAAGTGGTAGGGCTGGTCATATTAGGGTTGGATGAGTAGTCCTCATGGTTTGTCTCTAAGGAGATAACCCGTCTCCCATGGTCCCATGAGCCTCTTTCCAATAGTTTGACTGCCATTTTACTGGTTGCGCCTAATTCCTTCTCAATTTTTAATTATATTCATCAGTACTGAGACCTCATTTGTTAGTGAAAGCTTCACCTCCTCCCACTTGAGGAGACTTAACTTTTTCTGGTTCCCCTGCTTTTTGAAAATACATCATTTCAGATCTTTTCTAGCCTATTTGCCACCACAAATGGAATTCAAAGATACGGTTGTAAATGGGAAGGTTATAAAGAGTACCCATTATTGGCCTACTCTACCACCAACAGGTAGGTACATTTTGTTTTTAACGAACTGTTTCCTTGTTTTCCAAACTTCCAAAAATAATATTCCAAATCGAAGTGGATCTAGAGTTAACAAATAAGGGGGAGTACAATATACTTAAATACCTAGGTAGCTTGCAATATTATAGTTTGCACATTTACGAATGCATTTACAGTAAGAGTTGATAGTGAAACTAGTTAATTTTTTTTCCTTTTCTGAGTTTTCACTAAAAACTTGGTGTTTTAGTAGCTTAGTTAAATTTGGTTGTCTGGTAACTTACTCAGCAAACTTATCTTTTTCAATATTATTCTCCTATTATGAAACATGGTGACATTCCAATGCTCACCTAGGAACTGCTGAGAATATTTTCATCTCATTATTTATGGAATTTCAGATGAAAACAGTCACACATGTAAACACAGTTGCAGCTGTTTTAAGGTGCCTCTCCCATGCTCCTAGAATACCTTCCTTGGATTGGGGAGCTATTATAAGGCGCTGTATGAAGTATGAGGACCAGATTTCCAACAAGTTGAATACAGATGTCACTATCCAAAAAGGAATTCTAAGAGAGGAATGCATTCGCTTCTCCTTGGCACATGCAAATCAAGTCACTCCCCTCCTCCTTTTCCTGGATGAGCTATCTGACCTTTCCAGGTTCAGGATGCTGGAGCTGAAGTTACAGTCTTGTCTACTCTCTCATTTTGCGGACCTGATAAAGATTTTCTCAGGATCCAGGGTGGAGAAACTGTTCAGCGATATGATTGACCACTTTTTCACTTCAGCTTCTTCTTTCCAGTCTTATAATCCAGAGCAGAAAAGTGTACTGCGGATTTCATTCTGGAAGGGTCTTTGTCAGTGTCTGGACGAAGCTTCTACTGAGTTTACAGAATACATGGCACACATGGAGAAGTGTATGGAGGAGTTGTTCCTCGTGCTCCCTGCATCTCTTTATGTTGATGATCAAGGAGTAGAGCAGGCAATTTCTAAAAATGAGTGGTGTGAGGTTGTAAGGTGCCTTGGAAAGGCTCCTAAGGATTGGTTGATGGATTTTCTGCAGGTACACCTCAATGTTTTCCCAAGCAGATGCTTCATATTGTTTTGAATTTCAATCAGTTTAAATGGATGACTTTGTTACTACATTGCATGTACATGCCCTGATGGAACTGAAGATAAGTCTCACTTGTATGTCTATGACTCTATGTAACATCAGTACCAGCACACTTTTGTGTGCATGAATGCATGAGATGGAACAAAATGAGGAAGAGAACGGTTCTTCTGCCTATCATGTGATCTTACCTTTCAGTTCATGATTGTAACTGTGTTATATTTTGTGCAGCTTCCTGAGATGGGTTCGGTAGGAAGCAGTCATCTTATCGAGTCAATAAAAAGGATTGCTGCAAGAGCGAGGCTTGTTATGATAGGTTGCCTTCCAGTGACCGAGCTGGGAAAGACAGAACATTACATATTGAATGCAAAATCAGAAGGTTGGATTTCTAAGAAAAGCAAGGACCACAGCATGAAACTGTTAAATGTCACTCATGTGCTCATGATATGTACCCATCTTTGTGGGCGTAGTGCATATTTATGGAATTCTAACTGCTAGTATATAATATATGGATTGGGCTGTCCTAAGAGACAATGGTGAGAGAACTTTTTGAGGCCCACCTGAGACATGCCAATTATGGGGAGGTTGGGGATGGAAAGATCTCAATGAGTCCTAGTGGTTTGTAAAATATCAACCCCGGTGGTTCATCTTGACTCCTTCATCCACAGGCCTCATGTTTAATGTTTTTAGAAGGAATCATTTTTTTAAGATTTCAATCCAACGGCGAGTAATAGTTGGTGTGTCAAATTTGGGCTTGTTGCCAAATCATGCCAAATTTGATTGATGGTCCTCAAGTTTTAACTGTTTTATAAGACATGTTCTATACGATTTCAATCCAATGATCAATCCCATTTGGATGGGTGTAAACATTTAGTGGCATGTGAGAGTTTGGATGGATCATAGTGGGCCCCACATGAATTTCTGCTTGGTACGTGTTATGTGAGACATATGCACAAGATCTTTTCTCTTTATATAATAATCCACAAGTGTTTATTTTTAGAAGAATAAATGTTGAATGTAATAAAAAAAAAAAATACACAACAAAAATCAAAGATCCACGGGTCAGATTGATAATATCATATTATCAATTTTATTGCCTATAATATCAAAGTTTATTAATGTCGACTGATATGAGTATTTTTCTTTTTTTAGCAGAATGATACACTACTACTATTGTAATGGGGACTGCTGATAACTGATAAACATTGGCTCAATTCATCTTGAATCAGCTGATACTATGAGCCACATATTGATGAGGAAAAATCGTAGTTTTATTTATTTATTTTTTTCAATTCTTTCTTGTTCATTCTTTTTCCTCTGTAAAATCATATTGCTTCTGATCAATGTCTAAGTTATTGCATCTTTGTACTCCTGAGGCATACATCTAGCTCACTCCGCAGGTATTTGGAGCGTACTTATAGAAGTTGCTGCTGCTTTACAACATACAGAGGGAAATATCAGAAGGCAATGGCTTCTCGATGCAGTGGAAATCAGCTGCGTAACAAAATACCCTTCCACGGTGAGCACTTCAACCATTTGTAGTGTAATTATAATGTTTGATACATAGGAATTACACTCTTGTTGCATGCTTGTAACATTTGTTTCGCAAGAAATCTCCATCATCATCATTGAAGTAGTATTCTGCCTATCTAGGTTTGCCATGAGAAATCTTGATTTGTGAGACCAAATAGTTCATATTTTCTGAAGTTAGGGATTACTGGACCTCTTATTCTTTTTATCTGTATAATACTATTATGATTGTTAGGGTATTTATACGCCTCTTTTTGGTAATTACAAAATACAAATAACCACTTATCTTTTTAATATTTTATTATATATACATAATATAGTTTTTATTTTTTTTGCTTAAAACTCGTCTTCTAATGTTATCCGCCTCTATTAATATGACGATTTCAAGTCAACTACCTTTACTGGAAATTAAAGGCCAGTATTGGGAGGGTGATGAGATTCAGCGTATTTATTGTGAAAGGATGAAGATTCCTTTAGATTGAACGTGGTTTAGATTAAAATAAAGGTGTTAATTAACTCAGAT
Organism: Camphora micrantha; assembly: GCA_003546025.1. Classification (NCBI taxonomy): domain Eukaryota; kingdom Viridiplantae; phylum Streptophyta; class Magnoliopsida; order Laurales; family Lauraceae; genus Camphora; species Camphora micrantha. The sequence goes on along the minus strand of QPKB01000006.1, from coordinate 18,564,401 downwards.
TTAATGGTCTTGCTTTACAAATGCCCTAGCTTTAAGGACTGGTTTGATCAGACAATAAGCAGCAGGGGCTTTTGAGCTTTTCTGCAAAACCCTGCATATTACAGGTCATCTCCAGGTCTTTGTTGCGGGCCCAACTCAGCACAGCAGTTGGCACAAACCCAACCCAGTGTTGCACATTGAATTCTGCACAAGTCCTCATTGGGACTCTTTCCTGTATTTCTTTCTTTCCTTTCAAGTTAAGTTGCAGTTGGACTCTTCATTACTGACAATTTCTAATTCTTATTTTCAGGTTTGTAATGCAAATACATCTTAACTTGCATATTTTCACACATACATACATGCATTCATACATCTTTCTTTCTGTCACAATCTCCTGTCAATATTCCACTCTTTTCCTTGACAGGCTCTGCAGTTTGTGGGTCTGTTATCGGGTAGCTTCTGCAAATATATGCCGCTTCTCATCGTAGATCGAGTTACTGTCCTCAATGACTTGCCAGTCACTCTTCCCTCTCTTCTCTCAGATAGCAGCTGGAATAGCATAGCAGAATCCCTAGTTCAGAATTTATGGGCATCAACTGAGCGCATTTATGCCTGGGCAATGCAGTTAGCAAATAATGATTCTTCTCTTGGTCCAGAATCCATCGACAGCAGCGAAAGCTGTAGATCTGGCTTACTTGCACATGTGATGCTTAATACCTGTGTTTCCTTGAAAGACTACCTGTCATTTGAGCAGCAGTCGAGGCTCGCCAATATGGTGATTGAATGAATGAAAGATGAGTTTTGTGTGCAGTTTCTTGTAGAATTATATGAGGCTTGTAGTGCATTGTATAAATGGAAGTTGAATTTTGTATGTAATTACTTTCTTTCCGCTAGAGGCTTTGTGGAATACTATAGGTTGCATCATGCCATTAAAGGCTTCAAATCTCAGCAAAACTCTCACTTTTACCTAATTTACAGCCTCATGCTGGGGATTTGCTGTTTGGGCTTTTAGACTTTGTTCTAACCGCTATGTCAAACAATACTTGTTACTGAACAATTTCCAACTCATATACATTCCATTCTAGGAGAAGTTATAAAATGTTTTGGCTCCATTGGAACCTCATATCCAACTGCTTCACTGAATGGTTTTTAGTTCAATCAGTTTGCCATGTTATTAAATGTATTTGGTTTTGGATCTCAGAAGTGAAATTCACATATTGAACAAAGAGGAATGAATTGACCTGCCAAGCATGAAAAATATGGAGAGTGCCTAATAGGTCTACATTGACATCTCCAACTGCATGATTCCCTTCTTCCCCCCCAAAAAGAAGGAACTGCTTGATTCGCTTATTACCTCTCTCCCATCAAGTTGGAGAGAAGGCTTTCTGACATCAAGTTGCCTTTTGGGTTCCCTTCTCGCAGTGACTATTTTGTCAAGATATGTTCTCCTTGAGAGCAGAAAGAATACTCTCGGGTTCAACTGGTATATCAGATTGGGCGAATGAGTATTTTGGATTAGGTTTAAAGATGCCACTATAAATAATCTACTTAGAGAATATCAAGGCCTATCAACTAGGCATGAAACTACCTTACTAGTTTTTGAAAATGTACTCTTACCCTTTGTTTAGATTGAGATCTCATGTCATTAGAACATCCTGAGTATTGATTAGATCCAAGATCTTGGTCTCAACAACAGAAGCCAGTAGTATAGTGGTGTTCATGGGTCCTAAAAGCTTACACAACCTCCACCCCACTCATTGGGCCTAATGTTCGGGCTTGGGATACTGCCCATGGGCTTGGAAGTTGGTCGCAAGCCTAGTGGATATGAAATCTATAAATGCCTTTGTGCTAACCATGGTCAACCGAGCAGAGTCTTCACTTCAGGGAGCCACCACCTAGGTTTAACGACCCAGCTCATCAGGATTATTACCCGACTATGACCTAATGAAAAGAAAGCAATCAGCTGTGCTACAAAAGAAATCCATAGAAAGGGTTGAGCCATATTTGGGCCCGACCCAACTTTAAAACCACACGCCCCGTATCTAGCTCAAGCCAGACACAACTCTTACGTGCCTGGACAAGCCCAGCCCATCTCACATATTAGGCCCAAGCCTTCCCGTTTAGTTAATCGGGCAAGTCCAGGCTTTCTATCTAATCACTTGTTCTGACAAAATCAATCACTAAACTACATGAATTATCTGCTTATTCAGCCTGAACTTCGGGTTTTCCATCACTTAATCTAAGCTTGACCCATATATTAAACGCACCGAAAATTTTAGATCTAGGCCCCCCGCTCGAGTGCTTAAACCACCACCAGAAGTATGGAACCTGGCCTAAAGAGGTGTGGGCTGGGTCAAGCCAGCCCTTGAGCACCCCCTAACCTAAATTCTCTACGAGGAGTCTGGGCTCAAAAGTCAGTACTCAGTATAAACCGACACAGAGATTTGAGATTTCCCATCTTCTCCAATCAGGGGTTCTCTCTCTACTTTCACTGTTTGCTCTCTGGGCTCGAAAACGATACAGAGAACAGAGAAAGATCTCGTCTTTCCCCACAGACAACACAGAAAGTTCACATCTTTCTCCAAAACCAGGTTCTCTCTCTCTCTCTCTCATGTTTCTTTCTCGTAAATCTTTCATTTCAAAGTTCATCTCTCTGTTTTCTTCCCTCCATACAAGCACAAACCTTCCAACAGAAAAACCCGTCTCTAACCCTCTCTCCTATTTCCTCTCCCACACCCAAAACCCCACCGTAGTCTCTGAAATCTGCGCCAAACTCAAACAAAGCGACGATTTTTTTACCTCCCCCGACCATCACCGGCTCTTTCCTCATCTGGGTCCTTCTCAAATCTCTCAAATATTACTCAGATTGCAATCTAACCCCCCAATAGCATCCGATTTCTTCAACTGGGTCAGGTCCAATTCTTCTCTTCTCACCATCCACAACTACTGTATCTTCATCCACATCTTAACATGGTCCCGAAACTTCACGCAAGCGATGAAATCCCTCTCAGAAGTGATCCAATTGCATAAGATCCGCGATGTGTTTGACAATTTAGTTGCTTCTGCAGATGGGTGCAATTGGGACCCTGTTGTGTTGGATATGCTCATCAAGACATGTGTTAGAAATGGGCGGGCGAGAGACGGATTTGAAGTGTTCAAAAGAATTATTGAGATGGGGTTCATTCCCAATGTCAATACCTGTAATTGTCTTTTGAATGGATTGTTGAAGTTGGGTTTTGTTGAACTGTGCTGGGTGCTTTATGAGGATATGGGAGGAATTGGGATCACCCCGAATTCGTATACGTTCAATATATTGACTCATGTGTTCTGTAGGGATGGGGGAGTCAATGAGGTGGGGGAGTTTTTGGAGAAGTTGGAGGGAGATGGGTTCAAGCTGGATGTTGTCACTTACAATACTCTGATTGATAGCTATTGCAGGAAGGGGAGATTGGGTGATGCTTTTTATCTGTATAAGATCATGTACAGGAGAGGTGTGACTCCTGATTTGGTGTCATATACGGCTTTGGTGAGCGGGCTGTGCAGGGAAGGGAAGGTGAAAGAGGCTCACCAGCTCTTTCATCGTATGGTTCATCGAGGGCTTTTTCCGGATAATGTCTCCTACAATGCACTGATTTCTGGATACTGCAGGGAGGGGAAGTTGCGCGAGTCCATGGCTTTGATGTATGAGATGATTCAAAATGGATTGACACCGGATGGCTTAACTTGCAGTAAGCTTGTCGAAGGGTATAGAAAATGTGGAAAATTACTTTCGTGTTTGAATTTGGTTGAAAAATTGCGGAGACTAGGCATTTCTGTCTCTGTTGATGTTTATAATTACCTTGTTATAGCTTTGTGTGAGGAGAACAAGCCAAATGCAGCAAAAAATCTCTTTAGGAGAATCTTTGGAGACATCTATGAACCCAATTTGGACGTCTATAATGCATTGATTGAAGCCTTTTGTAAATGTGACAATGTGATGGAAGGACTCGAATTGAAGGATGAGATGATTTGTAAAGGCATTAGACCTGATTTAGCTACTTATCAGGCACTTATCACCTCCCTGTGTAGATTAAATAAAAGCGCGGAAGGGGATGACTTGATGAGAGAAATGGTTGAGTCTAGTTTGGTGCCCACTTCTGTGATTTGTGCAGCCTTGGTAAGTGGGTATTGTAGGGAAGGAGATCCTGACAAAGCAGAATCAGTTTTGAGCTTCTTTGCTTTAAAATTTCAATTGTATGATACAGAAAGTTACAATGTGCTTATCAAAGTATATTGCGATGAAGGCAGTGTGACCAAATCACTAGAGCTGCAGGATAGGATGTTGAAATTGGGTTTTGTGCCAAATAGCATGACATGCAAGTCTTTGATCTATGGATTGTTGAGAAGTAGAGAATCGGGCTAGATTGTATTGTTTTATGAATGAAAGTTTCACAAGTTTGCCTCTCGAAATTTTAGAGTATCTCATTGAAGGCTCCTCAACTCTACATCGTACCTCTTTCACAGCATCAGCATTAGAGGCACCTAACTTTTCCATTGTGTTTTTGGTTTTGTTGTTTTTGTTTTTTGAAACGGTCAAAATGTCAGTGACAAACATATTCCCCCATTTCATTTATTGGAATGGAGGGACATTCCAATGAATTGATGCCAAACACGCCCTAAACGATGGCCAATTCACCTGCAAACAGATCAAACGGACGGCCCAATTAGTGGCCAAACAAATCTCGATGACCACAAACCAGTGCTGGACCATGTTCAGGCCCAGGTTTTAGTTTAGAATGAGAAATGAGAAACCTTAAGCTCCACTGTACAAAATCCTTAGAAAAACCCTCTATTAGCATGATATATGAACTTCCTCTTCAAAACTCTGTAATACATGTGGCCAACTTTTACTAAATCAGGGCATGATTTGGTAGGTCACCATGTTATGGTAAATCATGAAGGAAGCTATTTTAACTGTCGAAACTCCACAATACATGTGTCAAAACCTATAGCAAGGAAAATCCAAGCATTAGGAGAAAACTACAGAATTATTACTCCGGAGTCCTGAACATGTTGAAATTGAGTATTGGCAAATGAATGAATGATGGTGCACTTTGTTGGCCACACATGAAACTTTAAGGGTAGAGTGCAAAGTATTCTTGCCATTGAAAGGGTAACTTACATATAGGCATCGTGTCACTATGGGCCTTTTTAGATGCAGAGAAAAGAATCTGTCTACAGTTCAAAGAAGTACTCTTGACAATTTTCTTCACTTATTGTATTCAAAAAATCTTGCAGGATACCATTTGTTTCGAGTCATAACAAATGAAATGAGAACCAGTGGACCTTTTCATTTTTATTCGTGTAGTTGGGAGGTTAATTCCTAGTTCCAGGAGATTGGACTGCAGAATGATGGTTGAAAAAACATTGCTCAGCGGAAGCTCAACATTGATTAGTAACACTTGATATTCTTTTTGGTATAAATTTAAGTTCTTATCATTGATTTCTAATTAGTGAATTTCTTTATAACTTTTTTTGGCTAAAAATCCCCAAATACTATTCTCTGTAAATCTGACAAAGGCCAATGGCAACACGTGTGGGTGATCTTTTCTCGCATGTGCGGTTTCTCTTCTCACATGTATGGGCTCTTTCCCGTGCATGCGGACTCTCTCATGGGTCCTGGCTCCCTTGGATGGAGAATACAAACGCACGCATGGAAGTTGTATATAATAAGCTGTGGTTCATACGGTGCTTGCTACAAGGCATAAGGGTGCAATATGACTATCAGGAGTTCACCTATCCCAGCACTTCCCTTGGTGCTTGACGTTCTAATTGTCGAGTTAGGGCCGTCAATTGACATGGGTTGAATCTGGATTTGCTTCAACCCTAATCTAATAGCACTGGATTCATACTAATGGGCCTAATTTGGTTGTGAACTCGAGTTTAGTATTAGAAACCATTATTGAACCGGACCCAAATCCTATGCTCAATATTAGATGGACTTGCACCCGAATTTATCTACACTGTTGACCTCCTCTTACCTTTAATGGGGCGGCCTCAGATCTAGATTTCAGGGCCCGTGTCCGAGACATACTCTGATCGGACCTTAAAATTCTTATCTGGACTGAACCTGACCCATGTGCAATCATCCCAAATTTGGTATATGGCAACCCTAGTACGGATCATCTAAAGTAATTACTAATGGATTTAGGTCCTCTACATCTTCTGTAGCAGCAACTAGCAAGCTCTCTGCAGCTTTGAAAGGACCCATCGTCATAGTGCTGTGTATTCAAATATTAGGCATTGGATAGAGCATAGGGAGATTTCTTGTGTGCAAACGAAAAAAATGATGTTATCTTCTATGTAGTAGTCATGGACAATATCCAATCCATGCATATTAGTCCATCATAAATAACATCAATCAATCTCAACTGCCAAACACATGAGGTTTCAGTTTTCATTTTCTTCCATGCCATTGACAAAGTTCCTTGGACTAGATATTATTTTCATATTTTTAGAATGTCCTCGAAATTAAAAATATCATGAAAATCACAATAATATCAGAATAAAATGAGAAAAAATCAACAATTTTTAAAGGGATGGTTTTTAACAGTACTCTATATTTATATTTTATTTATATAGTATTCATTAATTTACAGAAGCAATTATTCTGATAACCCATTTCCGAGTATTCTTTTTAAGTTTTTGTACCTGCATCCCACCTTTAACTAATCTAATTTGTCCCCTTCAAAGCCTTTCCAATGCCATCGGATGGGCCTCATTAAAAGAAGGATATTTTGCTTAAAAGAATGCCCGGCCCATGCATAAATTTTAATGGGGTACATACATGTGCATCCATCCTTCACTATAGGGTGAGGGCACTTTCCCTCTTTTGTACATGAATCCCTCTTTTGTACTTCACCCTATGTACTTGAAATTCCCCTTTTGTACTTTGAAAATCTCATTTATGGAAGCATCCCTCACCCAATGGTGAGGGATGGATGCACATTAATATTCTCAAATTTTAATTACATGCATTTATATATATATATATATATATACATAGAGAAGTTTCCACATACACTCATACCAAATATAGCCACAATGCAAAAGACTAGCTAACTCCTATGATCAATCCAAATGGGATAGACACTACCACCTCCTAAAATCAATCTCGTGATTTCTACACCGATTTAAATGGGATTTAATTGTTGGATTGCCCTGTAATAAAAAGAACGAAGCATTGTAAAACCATTGAATTTAGGGCCACAAATGAGGGGCTATGTTGACCTTATATGAAGATAAAAATCTCGTTCGCATGTGGATCACATCCAAATCTCTCAATCCCCAACTTTTCATGAATTGACATGGTGCCACGTGAGCCTTAGAAGGCTGTACGTAAATTGACTAGATATGCATGTTCGCATCTGAAAGTAGCTATACATAATACCTATTAGAGAGAGAGAGAGAGAGAGAGAGAGAGAGAGAGAACATGATGTCAATCTTCCAGCATGAAAAACCCCATATGAATTCAATTATCAAATTTTGTAACTACAAGAAACGAATTAGAATAACAAGACACATCCACTTCCATTTGCATGTATGAAGTGCTTATTGTTTTAAACGACGCGACTTGCATGTATGACATACTTATTCTTTTAACAAACTTTTCACATTTTCAAGTGTTAAGTGTTATTTGTCTTGGGTACTTGCACCAAGCTCTCATCTAACGGCCAAGAGGATCAAGACCCCGAACCAATCTTGTCTTGGCTGTAAGCCTCCTCAGAAGCAGAGGCCTGAGCTGTGGTAGGAACATGGGCTGCAAAGTTCATTTCTTGGGGGTTTGAACAATTCCCACCTGGTGCATTTGAGCCACCTGAACGACAGGGAGGAGGCACATCGCCTTTCTGCAGAGACTGAAACATGTGTATTTCTTTCTTCAATCCGCGCCCTCCTTCTAAAGGCCTAGCCACAGAGAGAGAAGGACAAGTCGAAGTCAAGATGATAAAAAGAATGGATATTACAAGCAATGGGTTGCTTCTGCAAGAATCCATCACAGATCTCAGTATATGAGAGAGAGAGAGAGAGAGAGAGAGAGAGAGAGAGAGAGAGAGAGAGAGAGAGGATTTTCTTTTGGTGAGTTGTGAAGGAGTTTTGATGATGAAAGTTTTGAAGTGTGGAGGATGATAGGTGGGGTTCATTGTATATATAGAGGTTTTCGTGGGTGTTGGTGAGTTTAGGATTATCCCATACTAGAGTTTTGTTTCGCGAGACGTTTTGACCATTCCCTCGCCCCATTTGAGGGTTTAAAGGAAATTGAGTCGGGTCCTAAGTTGGACGGCTAACACGCGTACTAAGGGACCTGCCTTTGCTTTTCCTTGTGTTGAATATTGAACATTTGCAAGTGGGTCAAGTTGAGACCATCCAAATTCGAATAAATTATGGCCTAAACGCAGACCGTTAACCATACTTTAATACCAGTCCTATGGACTTATGTGTTTATATGATTTACTTAATAAATACCGGTAACAACGCCCCGTGCTTAGCCCGAGACAAAAAATAAGATATTACATTTTGAATTTATGAAATATAAAAATTAATTATAAACATATAAGAATATATTCATGCATATATTTACATAAAAACAGTCAACACATCTTTAATGATAAATACAAGTGGTCAACATCAACAATAAATTATTACAAAGATAAAGTTAAAAAATCCATTCCACAACAACATAAACAGAGGATTTTACCAGAAAATGCATCATATTTGCATGTTGCACGAGAAAATGAAGCCTATTACCTGCTGAACGAGATCATTCATCTCGCCCGTTTTTAATTTTTAATTTTTAAGTTTTTGCACTAACGACGATAGCGTCGCCTAAATACATTTTTGGCAACGCTATCGTCTCTATTCGCTATATATCCCCTGCCCCCAAGTTGCACTTTTCCTCTTTTGTTTTTCCTCATCCCTTTCCAGGCCTCATTTTCTACTTGGAAAAGTCCACCACCTACCTTTTCTTTCACATACACCCACCTTTTATTGCTCATTTAGATCCATTTCAAAGGCTGTTTGTCTTCATTGAAGAGGTTGGTTGTCTTCTCCAAACTATTTGTTTCTTTATATTAAAGGAATGAATTAATTCCAAATTTTTTTATGTGTATTCCCCCTTCTTTCCAGTAGATAATTTCCACATATATATATGCACGTCAGTTGCATCTTATTCCTCATTTATTTATATAGTTTAAGGACTGTACACATATTTCAGTTGTTTATTGTCTCCAACTAACCCTAGGCTTTTGTATATATGTTTTTTTGGATACTAAAAAATACATTTCCATAATTAGGATGTCGGGCGGTAATTTAATAGTAATATTCCACTTTGATGGGGATTTCGAGTTTGATATTATTCGTCCGCTTTACAAAGGTGGAAAATAGAAGATGAGGTTCATTCAAAGCTATATAACATTCAACTCTTTGGTAAACTTAGCCCTTGAAGCATTAAATTGAGAGGAAAATTCTGATAATATAAGCATGGATTCTCTCCATCACAATGGTCATGTATTCTCATTGGTGGCAATGGATGATAATAATGATATAAGGTGCATGATGTCACTCTCACGAGATGATACAAATGAGATTTATTTATACATAAGGAGGAGGAGACTAGTTCGTTCAGCTGAATGCTTGGAAAAACAAGCAAGGTATTTACCACGAACGCATGTTGATTAATTCAAACCAAATTAAGTATTCTGACTAAGCTTTTTAATTCATATTTGATCGAGTAACTAACATAGCCTTTTGATTCATTGTATTTATTGAAGGTTGCATTGTACAGAGAAGCGCTTGATAAGAGATAATGAACTTGCAGGAATAGGAAGCGGGCTTAATCTTAAGGGCAAAGTAATTCATGAAGGCGATGCTATTATGCATCCCACCGTAGACCTCGGCGAAGACAACGATGTTCATTTCTCCTCTAAACCTATCCTTGGCAGTGATGAAGTGGGTGAAAACACAGGTGGAGTCCTACAAGATGGCTTTGATGCGGCATAAACAGATGAGGACGTACTGGTCGTTGATGTCAATGCATCCCATAGAGTAACTGGGCTTCAAACGGATGGTGTTGATGTGGCAGAAATGGATGTAGTATTTGCATGTTCAGGCAGAAGTTTCGATGTTAGTGCGTCCCATAGAGGAACTGGGCTTCAAAGAACGCTTAATGTCGGGGAACATTCCATTCATCATTCCAAAGTCATTTTCAAAGACAATATGGCACCGGAGGAGTTCATTACAGAAATTGACCTGAATAGCCCTCGGGAGATTTGGTTAGGTCGTGAATTTCTGGATCGCAAGGATTTTAGAAGGTCTTTGGCCAAGTTTGCAATACAATACCAACTTCACCCTCGAGCACATACGAACAAGCCAGGTGATGGTAACTGCATGCTACAAGGATCGAGCTTGTCCATGGCGCATCCATGCGTCTATGATTGAGAGTGGTCCGCGCTTTAAAGTCTGAACATATAATCCAATTCATAAATGTTCAAAGCCTTTGATGGGTACAGCACATCTGCAAGCATTGTCAAACCTAATTGCAGAGTACATTTTGGATAAATTTCACCTAAATAATAGCATTAGACCGAAAGAGATAATGGATGATTTTCAGATGGAGTTTGGAGTTACAATATCATACAAGAAGGCACACATCGCCAAAGACACTCCACTTCGCATTGTTCAAGGCTCATATGAAGAATCCTTTAAGATGCTCCCTTTATACTTAATGATGACAAATCCAGGTACCGCGACAAACATCTACACTAGGATGATGATAGATTCAAAAGGTTTTTTTGGGCGTTTGGGCAATGCATACAATCCTTCACTTTAAGTCTTAGGCCAATGATTGCAGTGGATAGAACACATCTCCGTGGAAAATACCCAGGTGTCCTACTGGTGGCTCTAACACTTGAAGCAAACAACAAACTTTTTCCCATTGCGTTTGCAGTCGCAAAGGCCGAAAGACGAGACAGTTGGGAGTGGTTCCTTGCGAACCTTTCGTCATCACTTGGACAGCCGACAAATCTAACCATCATTTCTGATCGACAAAAGGGTCTTGTTCCTGCGCTTGCAAACATTATTCCAAGTGAAACTCATTGCTACTGTTGCCGTCATTTGGCGGAAAACATAAAGTCAAACTTCTTGTGACTCTGCAATACAAATCAAATTTTGGTGTGCAGCCAAGGCTTATAGGGCTTGTGAGCATGAAGCGTTCATGGAAGATATTAAGATGGTGAATGTTGAAGCTTATAATTATATAAATGCATTTGGTAAGCACCATTGGGTGAATGCATTCGTAGGAGGCAGGCGTTATGATATGCTAACAAGCAATGCTGCTGAAGTAACCAACAACATGCTTAAAGACATTCGAGTTTTTCCAATTGTCAAGCAAGTGGAAGAGATAAGGGCAAAGTTGATGGATTTCTTCCAAAAATGACATTTGACATCTCTAGATATCAATAGTTGTTTGACTCCTTATGCCGAGAAACATTTGAGCTGAGAAACTTTTGAGTTAAGAAACAAAAGAGGCTCGTAGGGTACATGTTCGGGTGGCAGGATAGACGACGCTAGCATCGCTCAGTACATATTTTTTTTAACATATGCTGCATCTGAAGCAGCCTACTTCCAATGGGCTACACGAGTTTCTTCCTTGACTAGAAAAAAAAAAAAAAAAAAAAAAAAAAAAAAAAAAAAAAAAAAAAAAAAAAACGGATGTGGGGGGATTATTTGTTCCATACCTTTTCCTGTAGAATCCAAGGAATCCATCTAGAAGAGTGATTTCCGACTCGGTCAGAACATACTCCGATTACACTAACGGATGCGTATATTTCTCAATAAGTCGAGGAATTTTCCTCACCCTATACAATCGTTTAATCCGCCAAATTAGTGTGTTGATGTCTGACATTGGCGTGTGGACTACGATTGACATCTAGGGTGGTGGGTTAATTGGAGTGATCAAGACATCAACAACGAATGGAGAGACTGGATATGCAACTGCAGCATTCGAACGGGGAGAGGTTGTTTTAGAATCCACCTAGTGGGCTCGTCCGAATAGTCAAGCTTCTTGGCAGTAGGCTTAAATTTCTTTATATGCCTTCCCTTTACCACAGCACGTTTTCATTGGCTGGAAGGCGTATCATGCATTGGATTGTACCATTATAACATACTGAATAATAGAAGGGAACCTTACTATAACCAGCCTATGCCATTCTGTTACCTCCTTACTCTCAATGTCTGAATGGGAAGTGGAGCAAGATTCCATCCCAACATGTTCGAATGCGGAAGCACATGAATATATGAAATCTTTAATTTTCTTACGCAACTGCGTGGTGAAATCCTCTAGCTTTATCTTCTTTCGGTCTGTTCGGATAGATGATCGCTCTATGTGGTCCAACAATGCATTTACCTACACAAGAAAATAATATTGATCAAAATCATATATAGTGAAGTGAGCTTTATACCATGTCATCCGAGCACAACCATTTAACAATAAAAGAGGGCCCTCACATGTATGGAAGTACTGGATGACTCATCGGTCTGAGTGCCAACTCCAACACTTGCGATGGTGGCTGGTTTCTTTTTACCCTTTCCTTTGGATGTTGTCGGTTGGGTCATCTCAGGTGTTTGTGCTCTTTCACCACATTTGTCGCAAACAATTTCCTGGATTGAGTTAAAGGAATACCATAAGAAATACTATTCTCGATGCTTTTTTGATTTGTCTTTTGCCTCGCGTAGGATAGTCTCCCTCCTTTTATCCCATAGTCTCATGACATCTTCATCATATTGACTATAATCCTTCTCGCATCTCTCTAAGCAATCTACTCTCATAAATGGCAGATAAAATGGTGGTGGGACATCTTGTTTGATGCCGAACTGTTTTGAAACACGTTCTGGACAGTGCCTTTCTACTACCCAGTAATGAAGGAGTACAGACAACGAACTAAATAACTCCTTGTCATGCTTTGGGACTTGTTGAAAAAGCTTCTCAGACATCTTAGCATAGGGCTGCCAATCGAACTACAAGATTGAAACAAAACAGATCAATATGAATTATTAATACATCCAACATCAAATGTTATTTGGGTATAGAGGCAACATATCCAATTTCTGAGTCGTTTTATTACCCTATCCTCAGGCAAGTTGTTGATTTGCTGCCGAATTTCGTTCATATTTGTAACGTTCTTACTCCCAAGCAGTCTCATTTCCCATGTCTTGAAAAGTGGAAACTGCAGATCCTTCTTCCAACTGGGATCAGGTTTAGGACATCTTTCGATAGCCATTCTCGAATATGCCCATATCTGCAAAGAGAATAAGAGAAATCCATTTACAACACAATATACGAAGATATTTCTGCTTCAAGGTAAAATAAAAAACTTTACATCACCTGTAGCAACTGGAGGGGCCCTGTTAGAATTTTCAATTTTGTAATCTTCGCACTTGATCCTTTTTCTGCCCCCTCAACCTCTTCCTCTTCCTCTTCACCTTTTAACAAGGTTGTGGCCCTTGTAAGCATCCTGTAAAGGCTAGCAAGGCACGCTGGACCCCATGCGTAGCTCTTGAATTCCCTAAAGAGCTCCAGTTGCCAAGCTGGCCCTCGGGCACCGGACGAATTGGAAAATAGTTGCCCAGAAACCAAGAAAAACAAGTAAGCCCTCGTCTTGTAGATCTCATTCTTCTTCTTCGGAGGCTTAAAATTATCTTCTAACCACTTGAACTTGATTGTAATGCCAATGGAATCTTTGCCAGGCTGTGGAGCCATACCAAGCAGCTCCATGCACACTTCTAAGATGTTGGCAAGCAGAAGTGTCCTTCCTGTTACGGGTGGACCATCGATAGGGAGTCCATAGATATATGCGACGTTTTTCAACGTGATTGTCGCTTCGCCGGTAGGCAAATGAAATATGTTGGTTTCCAGCCTCTAACGTTCCACCAGCCCCGTAAGGAGGGCGTGGTCAATTCTCATGTAGTCTGTCTTTAAAAGGTGAGATAGACCAACCTCCCTCACGATGTCTTTCTGCCTATCCGTTAGAACCCATATTTTCTTATCCGGGTTCGTATTTATGCATTGATAAGCGCCGGGTTTAACACCATTCAATATGGCCTTTGAGACATGTGAGTCTTACTCATAACACAATTCTCCACCTTCATCATTTCTGTGTCCTTTAGCCATCTATGCAATTTGAAAAATGAAACAAGCACATAGGATGTATATTGAAAAAATCAATGCAATATAACACATGCATATAACTCTGGTGAGGGAAAATGGTGTGCAAAGGTACATGGTCTTGTTGAGGAAATATACTAACACAAAACCTTATGTCCCAACTATTGTAGTAAAATTTAGAGTAATTATATTAACCTTGGCATAGGAAATGTGTAGCATTCTTAGCACTCACACATACAATTGGAGTCATGATTATGGTAATGTTGACAAAGATTATGAATAGAGGGCCAAATTACTGAAAAAATTTTCTATTTAGCATGCAACTACATGAACACTTCTACACTAGACTTAAATAGTGAGAATATAGGCATTTGCCTGTGCATTGATATACAAAACATATAATTATGGCATTGGGTATTTTGGGCCTTCAAGTATGAACTCCATGATCCCAAATCTAAACACAAATTCAAAAGTTCTTAATTCAAACGTATCAACTCCATTGGATATAATGTGCAGACAATGTTAAATACCTAGGGATGTCAAATGGGCCTGGCTGGCCCAGCGCGGCCCGCTCCAGCCCGCCAGTCAATGGCCCGGCCCGGCCCATTCAAAGGCACAGCCCGTAAGGCACGGCCTGTGACACGGGCTGTGTTGGGATGAGGAGGCTGGACCCGTTGGCCCGTTTGGCCCGGGCCAGCTAGGCCCGCTGGCACGTGGGTTGGAGGCACCAGCCCGTCAGGCCTGCTGGTATTGGCCTGCCAACCCGCCCAACGTCCACTTCCCCTTTTTTTGAAAAAAAGTTCATTTTACCACCCCCCCCCCCACCCCCCCACAACAACCATAAAACGGTTATATAAGAGATATTTTGTGTCATTTTCTATTTTACAAAGTTTATAAATACCTTAATCCTCCCATTCTCATTCCTCACCAATTTACACAACTCTCTCATTCTCTTTATACATTCTCAGATTCTCTAGCTCTCTCTCAAAGCATTCAACTCTTTCACTCTTTCTAAAATGTTTTTGGCGGGCCAAAGATCAAGTCATCAAGAGACAAGATTAAAGGGGCCTTCAAAGATTTAGAGGTATTTATATTATTTAAATTTGAGATTCCATATAAATAAGTTTATATTATATTATATTAGCTCTCATTTTCTCCCATTTCTTATATTAATTATCACAAAAGAAGGCTACTGGCCTATTACTATTATTTATAAATTATATTTTTTGAAATATGGCTAGAAGATTTCCCACATAATCTTCTTCTGTTAATTTAGAGGCAGAAGAAAATTTTATTGAGTTTCAAGATGAAGTAGGTGATTTACCACCCCCTCTTTCCTCAGAGTTCCCGTAAACCAACCAAGAGGAATAAAACTTCACTAGTTTGAGATATATTTACAAGGTTTGAAGTTGTTGAAAATGGAAAGAAAGTTGAAAAGGCGAAATGCAAATTTTGTAGTAAGATTTATGGTGCAACGTCAAAATCGGGTACCGGCCATTTGACAAGACATAGGTCAAAATGTTTAGCCTTACATAAGCCGGCGGATGTAGGAACAAGGGGGGCCTGGTACACAGACCCAAATTTCTACTACTGGTGGTGGTAGTAGTAGTAGCAGTTTGGGTCTTTTTTCTTTTAATGCATAAAGTTGTAGACAAGGCCTTGTTAAAATGATTGTGCTATCCGAATTATCATTTTATCTTGTTGAAAATGAGTTTTTTGAAGAATGGGTCCAAAAATACCGTCAACCACAATTTCACAATATTTCAAGAAATACAGTTAGAAATGATGCTATTAGACTCTGAAAGGAAAAGAAAACAAACATAAAAAATTACCTTGCAGAAATTCCTGGTAGAATAGCCATGATCATAGATATGTGGACAACTAAAAGGGGTGACGATTTTCTTTGTATTACTGCACATAATATAGATTCAAAATTGATTATTAATAAACGTATAATTATTTTTAGCAGTCTTGAATGGCCACATAATGGCACTAGAATAAGGACATTTATGTTGGAAAAACTAGATGAATATAATATTAAAGAAAAAGTTTTATCTATAACTTTAGATAATGCCAGTAATAATACAATGGTTATTGAATTAATGAGAATGCAGATGCCATTTGCAACTTTGATAGATAGCTCTATCTTTCAAAATAGATGTGTATGTCACATCTTAAATCTCATTGCAAAGGTTGGTTTAAAGCATATTGTAAGTTACACAGATGCTATTAAAGACATTGCTAGATTTATTTTCACCTCCGCACAGAGAAGACAACTGTATGCTCAAATATGTGCGAGGTAAGGCGTATCGGCTATTAAAATGCCCAAGGAGGTAGAACATAGATGTAATTTTATGTATGATTTGTTAAACAATGAACTTTACCGAAAAACTGTTTTGAATGAACTTTGTGCTTTTCATGCACAACATTTAATGATTAGTGATGAACATTGGGAGTTATGTGCCAATATAAGAGATTTATTAGAATCTTTTTATACTTCAACATTATTTTTTTTCAGGATATATTATTCCACGTCTAATGAAGCTTTAATGAAGCTTTTTAAAGTTACTTTATAATTCACTAGATTTAGAGATCATTTTTTACTGAGTAGCACTATTAAAAACATGGAAGAAAAATTTAATAAATATTTGAAAGAGGCTCCAATGACATTTTCTTTAGCTGCGGTATTTGATCGTAGGTTAAAATTAAGTGGTGTACAGTTTTTTATTGATGGAATAAATAAAAATATGAATTATATAGATTTAAATATTTTTTTTCATATTAGGGCAAATTTACAAGGACTTTTTCAATTTTATTGTGAGCAAATGGGTATAACTGGGCTTAGTATGAGCCATTAAGAAGTCTAGCAAACAGGTGTTGGTGAGTGAGATGTGCGGTATTCTTCCCTGTCTACGGGCATGACATCCAACTCAAGCTCAAGTAACTCAGTGACGGAGTTATCATCGTATCTTGACGTCGGTGTAATACGGGTGCATGATGCATCTAGTTTTGACCTTCTAGCTTGGTGGAAGCAACAAGAGTGCGTTTATCCGGTGTTGGCCGCCATGGCTCGTGATCTATTGATTATTCCAATGTCTTATGTAGCATCAGAACATGCTTTTAGTGCAGGTGGACGTGTGGTGGATGGCAAAATAACCAATCTGACTGAAGAAACGGTGGAGTGTTGTGTTTGCCTACGAGACTGGTATTTTGGCAGATACGAGGAAGCAAAAGTTGACATCAATGGAAGATTATGATCCAGCAAAAAATATTAGTGGACTACACATCTGATTTTTTTACTTTTTCCTTCATTGTAATTTTTAAATTTATAAGTTTTTCTTTCTTTTTTTTTTTTTTTTTTTCTATAAAAAGATTATAAGGTTTTGAAGGTAATCCTATTTAGAAACCTTCAACAAGTTAAGATCGAAATGGTTCTCTCTTCTTAGTGGAGTAGGTCGAGTTTGACCGAACCACTTAAAAATATCTTTGTCATTCTCCATGATTGTGTCTTTGTGTTCTATTTTTTTAATATTGAGAAAAAAAAAGGAGCAAGCCTGCTGGCCCGGCCCGGCACGGCCCGCTCCAGCTCGGCCCATGGCGGGCCGTGCCATGCCAGGGCTTTTCCCTAGCAGGTCGTGACGGCCTGGCCCGTGGCACGGCTGGGCTGAGCTTGGCTGCCAAGGCCCGTTTGACATCCCTATAAATACCATCCTCCGAGCCAAGAAGACTTTTCTTTTTCTGGGAGACTTCCTAAATAAAAAATTTCCCTTGTCTTGTTGACACATTAGTAAATAAGAAGATATACAAAAATAGAGCTAAAAATACAAACAAAAATGCTCTATTGACCAAAGGACCTTGTGCTGTGTTTTTATTTTATTTTATATGGAGGGCGAGAAGGAGATGGTGAAATAGTGTCTACACTATAGTTGCACATAATCAAGTTCGGAATAATTCGACATGTTGCACAAAAATGTCAAATGGCCTATGAAGTATTATAACAAACACCTAACATACAGATTTCATTTCACCCTATTAATACAGTTCACAAGGGCTTATAATACAATACAAATCGAAATACATGTTGAACCCATCGACTGTTAACACAATACATCACTTATACTCATTAATCATAGAAAATACAAGATGAACGTCACTGCAGAGAGAGAGAAATAGAGAGAGCACATGAGGACATCTTCAAACCATTCAAACCACGAACATCAGTGACGGACAGCTCGAAATGATTGCAGTGGAAGGAAAACTAAATGCCACCAGCCATTTGCATCAAACAATTGATTTGAAGTCATTAAGCCAAAAATACACACAACCAAACAACAAATCAAATGAAAAAATGGGGGATGGAACTCCCAACAAATGGTACATTTGAACATACCTACTTTGAGTTGATGAGCGATATCGGAATGAGGGTGGTGAGAAGGGGGGAGAGAGCACAGGAGGCAGGGGGCAGCGGCGTCGATGCAGAATGGGAGAAGAACGGAAGGAGAAAAGGGAAAAAATGAGATCGAATGTGGGAAGCTAGGGATTTAATGGATTTGATGAAGAGCAACGCTAGCGTCGTCTATCAAAATGGTTGAGCGATGCTAGCGTCGCTTGTTTCAAATCTTAAAAAAAAAAAAAAAAAAAAAAAAACGTAAACCATGCATAACGGACCACGTTTGTGCATTAGGTAATAGTCTTCATTTTCTCGTGCAACGTGCAAATATGATGCATATTCCGATTAAATCCTCACATAAAAATAATAATAACAGTAATAATTACTAAAGAAGATATAGAAAAGTGAATTTTGTTAATATATATAATATAAGTAATAAAAAATGTATTTAAGTTTTTGTTGCCCATTGATAATTTCAAAGCACAATAAAACAAAGCCACCCTATTTGGAATTGTTTATGTAACAAGAGGATTCTTATTTATGCAGATTTTTATTTCCTCATGAGAATGGAATTTTTTATTTTTGTAGAAAATCAAAGTCCTCTCTATTAAAGAAAAAATGATTCATTTTTTTTCTTCTATGCGAGGAAAATACATCACATCAAATAAGATAACTTTGTTAAAAAGTAAAATCATAAAAATGTGCAATCCTCTCGTTGCACAAATGCACCATTTTTTTATTTTCATATAGGCCAATGGTCATTTCAATGCGTCCGCACAAATTTCTTCTCTACCCCTTTGAAGTAGCACCATTACCATTTTAGAATTGATGAAACCGTTTTTTAGCTCTAGATTTTTAAAAAGAGATTTTCAACCATGACTACAACAATCCTCTCCCCATGCCCTCGCTTGTGCATGCACACGCTGACACACACACACAAGAAAAGGAAAAAGACTTATCTCTTTTTACTTTTGGCTTCTTCGGAAGGTGATAGCCATGTAATTAGAGAGATAAGAATATTTGATGGCAATTTGTAAATAATCTCTTATACTTTTTTTTTCAACTTTAGCCCCTTTGATAATATGGCAATGCTCATAATTTCCAATGGGTCGTGCAGATTCAGCTCCAAAACGTGAAACGATTGTGCCACTCTAGAAGCATTGTGACTGTTAATGGCCAGTTTTAGGGCCCAGGATAGTCGCCAGGGAAGGTGACCGTGTGGCCGTTAAAATTATTAACCATGTTCAAAACAATGTTACCATCCACTGGTATGGAACCCTTCACCAACTCTTTCATATGCATTTGTTGGCAATGAGATTACAACATCATGATCTGAAGTAGCTGTAAAAATTTATCGGCCATGATTTTGCTGTTAATAGGAAATGCAATTTTTAGAGAAAATTTAGGGGATATTGATTGAGAGACTTTAGGAGATAGAAGATATGGAAAAAGAGATTTTTTTTGGAGAAAATATTGTGGCATGTGATGATATGGCACCTTAAAGCACTCTATGTTTTTTCTCCATTTTTATTTGAAAGGAGAATTATTGGATTGCTGAGATGGCACCCTCCACAACCCTCCTCCCCGTTTGCTTACACACACACACACACGCACACACACTAGTGCAATAGGCCCGTGTAATGAAAAAATCATTAAAATTTCTAATTAGAAATATTTCTAAATATTTAAATAAATTATAAATAAATATTAATATATAATTCATAATAAAGATAAAAACTCATTAGAGAAATTTAGGTAGCGGGAAATATTTAAGGAAAGATCAAGTAAATAGTAAAGATTTTAGGACATTGATTTGATTATATTCGTGTTTAACCATAAATTGAGTGCCATTTCATAATTAAATGTGGATTTTGGAGTTAATTGGCTTCCACAATGGGCCCCACCGATTAATTAATCCTACCAAATATCTAAAGAAAAATAAGGGGAAAAATGTCTATAATGGGCCCCTCAGATTAATCTTATTGAATATTGAAAGGAAAATAAGGAGAAAAAAGTAGCAGAATATAGCCTATGAAAGTGGTACCCACTCTGATATCAAAATGGCTATTTGTGTGTTGGTATAAAAAAAAAAAAGTGGCCCCCGTAAATTCTGAGTTTGGAAATAAAGAAGGCTTGAAATTTTATTTGGTTAAATTAGTAAATATAAATGGTTATATATTAAGTGTGGATTTTGATATTAACTCGCTTCCACAATGGTCCTCAAGGATTAACCATACCAATTAATTACTGAAAGAAACAATAAGAAAAAAAAATAACAAAATACCGTCTATGAAAGTGCCCCAAATTTCTGCAACTTAGATCTGGCATGAGGGTCCCATAAATTGATATGCAATAACATTTAATACATACATGTTCATTGATCACTAAAATCATAGCCAAAGAGCCTTTATTCTTTTTTTTTTTTGTTAGCTTAATAATACGTGGAGCCCTTGAAGGTAACTAAAGAGAAGTTATTATTTTATGCTATATTTTAGGGAAGCGATAAGTATCTTATTTCAAGAATATCTTAGATTTGCATTGAGATATTTTAGGTAATAAGATTAGATTAGAAGGGTCATTCCGGAATGTAGCATTGCAAAAGGTCTGAGGATACGCCACGCGTCATCCTCCCAGGAAGTCCCCTGCCACCACGTGTCGCTCCCCCACGAACTCACCTGCTGTCTTTTATTATATAATAATATAATATGTACGTATATGTAATATATTTATAAATATAGCTGTGGTAGGCGTTCCAAACGAGTTGGATCCGGTTGATTGTTGGGTCAAGTCGGCTATAAATTCTCGTCATATCACATAGGGGTTGTTTGGTTGCACCCATTTACATATGTAAATGAAGTTCATGAGTATTGATTACCCATTTATATTTAGTCGCACCAATTACGCATCATGGTAAATGAGAATGTGAGAATAGTATTATAACAAGTATGAAAATTGAAAATGTGCCCGGAATTTTAACTTCTCCCATGGTATGAAAAGGTTACACGGCTCACTGATCATGGGCTGGGCGGTGTTATAATGCACCTTCGGGCAATTCAAATAAATTTTTTTTTTAATTTTCTATTTATTTATTTATTTTTTATTTTTTGTTTTTTGGGCCCATAATGAAGATCCAAACCGTTGGGTGTCATTAAAATGCCTAGTAGGATATGACCTCAAATTTCAGCGGTTGACTAATCATATACTTTGAGAAAATTGGAAAAAAATTCAGATCGTTAAATCTGTAAAACTTGACTTTTATGGGGCCCTTTTTCACGATCCAAACCGTTCATCCTATTTAGAGAGCCTTTTCTTACTAGTATATCAAATTTCATATTTTGAGCCATACTGGGTCTTGGAAATTTGAGAAAAGTAGTAAAACTGTTAGAAGTTTTCAAAGAAAATGGTCCATTTTTAATATGGCTTTGAGGCAATCAATTTTGTTTTCTTTTCATTTTTTTATTTTTTTTTACCATTGTGAGCAGCTATTTTATCATCAAAACCGTTCATCCTCTTTAAAAGGCTCATAAGGTAGGGGAGTTTCAAATTTGAGCCATTGATTCATCACATATTTTGAGAAAATTGGAAGAAAGTCCTGACTAGTAGATCTAATTTTTTTTTTTTTTTTTTAATTTGTAAGCCCCACAATCATGATCTGAATTGTTCGTCATCTTTGGAAGACTATAAACAACTTGGGGCTCAAATGCCATGTCTTGATTTGTCGTATATTTTTGAAAGATCGAGAAAAATGGTGAACCATTGGATCCATTGAGATTCAAATGAGAAAATGACGAACACAAAAAAAAAAAAAAAAGGCAATTGTTTCCATGTGACTCAATTGCATATGGAAAATATGTAATACATGTGCATCATTTGCACATATGAATTCTTTTCTGTTACATACTCTCTCCAAATCAAGTCGCCCAACTGCTGGCCCACCTTAATTTCCCAACAGAAACAATTTTCAAGAATAACCTGCCATTCATGTTACTGCAGCAGTGCAGCTTGTAGGACTGATATCACGCAGCATTTACATGAGGCAGAGGGAACAAAGACAGAGGCAACAACTTCAGCGAACAGTAGTTTATTGGGCGGACCAGGTCTGCTATGGGTGCTATATAGGATCATTTCGGATGAACCATACAGCAACAAGAGAAGAAGATACTATAGCACACGAAGGAGATCCTCATAAGGCGATTGGTGTTGAATCTCCTTAACAGCATGTTAATCTATAGGAAACTTTTAAGTAAGAAACTTTAATGATGCCTCCATGTTAGAACTTGGTTGGCTAGCTGCTGCTACCTCCAACTCCATCTGGTACTGGTCTTCATGGTTGCACAATAGGTACTCTAAACATTCTTCCCTCTGGCACCCGTATACCACAAAGATGAGCTCCTGCATTTGGAAGAAAATAAGGAGGATCACTCCCTTCAGCAGAACTGCCATTGGTGTATTGGGAATGGATCTTCAGCAAGCCTCAGGTTCAATAGATGGCTCAACATCATTGTGAGAAATTGCTGAGAAATTTCCTCAGTTAAGCTTCTTTCCAACTGCAAAAGTCTCGGATATCATTGTGGACAATGCCATGAATTTCCCTCATCATCTTCCCTTCGCTTTATCCAATGTCACGCCCCCATTGATGAGCTCGGGGATTATACATGGTATTAGAGTTTTAGTTGGCTAATTCATCTAGTTTGAAAACACAAAACCTAATTGAGTTGTATTTTTTGCTGTTTTAGAAGGCCTGTGATGAAACGTTAAGCCAGTGGATGAAGTGTCACGACCCGGGCCCGAGGACCCGGCAAACCCGAGCCGCGAACGCCATACTTACTCCTGTAAACCCCGAATTAACCGAAGTCAAAACGAGATCCACAAGGGATATCAATCTCAAGTACCTGTCAAATATAAAACCTTTGCGGAAACAATATATATATTTGACAATAACAATTATCATTTACATGTATGCAAAATACAGTCCTTATACATATATCATTCCCAATATACATTGATCAACATTGCATTTCAAAAACATTATGCAGATGTCATTAGTTACATTTCCAAAATATTAATTACATTCCCAAAATGAATCTATGAACAGTCCTCAAAACGGTGTCAAAAGTTCCAAACGCACTCGGATACCAAATCAGATGGTATCCCGTCGGTTCCACTCTATCAAACCTCCTGGAGGAACCGGAGCGGCCTCCTCCGCTGGCGCCAGGGGCGCTGCAATACCGGCAGGGGCAACCGGGCCTGTAATGCCATCAATAACACTAATGAACAAGAACGGTTCAACAATGTATAAACAATTCTTGCAATAGTATATCAATACATTCATATTGCAATAATGACAATTTCAATGTTAGAGAAATCTAGACAATTCTACAATAACAATAATAGACAATGACAGTCAGTATCAGTCTGTATACACGTACCAATTGGCAACTACCATAGCATTCATTGCATTACATTTCAATTCATTTCCATCTTCCCTCAAAGGAAGGATTATTCATTTACCATCTTCCCTCAAAGGGAGGCTTCAATCAATACCCGAAGATATGATCGGAATTTTAGTGGGACTTACCAGTGTCCGGGCCAGGGACACTAGCATCACCACGGAGCTCCGGAACACCCCAAAATCCATCTGCTGCAGCAGGATTAGTCATTCATTATCATTGAACTCATTTAGAGTTCTAATACAATCACTAGGTAGTGCCAGACTCAATAATCAATAACATTCAGTGAGAAATCCTTTTTATGGATTCAATTAAACTCAATGATTCCTTTCATGACAAAAGAAAGGAATGACAATAATATCAATCTCATTAGATTGATCACAATGACACAATGAGAGTAATGCTAACCACATATGTTTTACTCAATCCCATCTCAATCCTATCTCAATCCTAAACAACCATTCGGGTGTAACCGTTGGTTTCCAAATGCACGTGTTATTCTTGATGGACATCACATTTATATATTTAATATGTGCATTTCAAGTCCCCTTAATTAACACCCATGGAGCTTAGGCCATATCCCATTATATGGTTCATCCAAGGAACCCCTTTTTCTTCTCTTTAAAACACCATTAATTCCTCATAATTTGATTAACCCATGATTAGTCTTAAAAACTAATCGGGAACGCATTTATACTTAAGAGTCATAGTCCAAAATTTTCACTGAATAATGTCACTGGGCCAGTAGCAGGTTCGCTCGAGCGGACCCACTATTCGCTCGAGCGGACCCAGGCAGAACGTTGGTCGCTCGAGCGAACTCACTGTTCGCTCGAGCGAACTCGCACAGAACCATGTTCGCTCGAGCGAACTAACTGTTCGCTCGAGCGAACTGTGCAGATTTTCACTTCGTCCAGACAGAGTCTAGGTCGCTCGAGCGAACCCCCAGTTCACTCGAGCGAACTGTCCAGAAATTCACTCCGAATTCTGTCCAGTTCTTTCTTCTTCTACATTCTTTTCTCCATTACACTTCTACAACCTGCATGGTAAATGGGAACCTCCTGTTCCCCCTCATGCATCATCCATTCACATTCATCTATAATCACACTTCTAATCATTCATTGGCCACCTTAATCACTTCATTAAGCATTCATAACAAACCCAAAATCCATATAAAAATGCATATAATCCATGCAATCTCTATGAACAATTACAATGGTTAATACTAATCACAAGCAAGGTTTATACTTGCCCTTTTGGAAGCTATTAGCCAAAAACCCTCTTTCACTTAGTTTGGCTTGAGACCCAATCTTCCAATTTCAAACCCTAATCATAAAAACACCCAAATGAACTCCCATGAGTCATTTGTGCCAAAAATCATGCCTAACCATTCATTAACAACTTGGAAATCATAAGGGAATGCCATTACTTACTTGTAGATCAAAGGGGAATGGTTCTTGAGGTTTCTCTCAAGCTCCACACTTCAACAATGGTGGATTTGCTTGGGGAAGAAGATGAAGTTGATGCTTCCTTCTTCAAAGACCACTCAATCACTCTCAAGCTCACTCTCAAACAAGAGGAATGGAAGAGGAAAAGAGGGAAAATGGAGAGCTCTAGGGTTCTCTTGAGATGGAATGAGAATGAACTCATTCCTCTTCATTTCATTCTAATATAAGCAACTTCACACTAAAACTGTGACGCCCCGGAGTCCCACATCGACTATAGAGAGGAAAGTGAATGGGGTTATATGTAGAGCTTACACCCTTACCTTGCATGAGGCCTTTTGATGGGTTGAGGCCCATCAGAAGCAAAATCGTGAGGCCTGTGGGCCAAAGCGGACAATATCGTGCATGGGTATGGGTGGGGTGTTACAAATGGTATCAGAGCCAACTCTCGACTAGTTCGAGTGTGGGTCCCCTGCTGTGGTCTAGTGCAAGTGGGCGGGTCTTCATGTGGGCGGGCCAAGAGGGTTGGCAGGCTACAAAAACTGGCAGGCTACTGCACAGGGACGTGCCCCCTTAAGGGGGGGTGGATTGTGACTCCCCGGAGTTCCACATCGACTATAGAGAGGAAAGTGAATGGGGTTATATGTAGAGCTTACACCCTTACCTTGTATGAGGCCTTTTGATGGGTTGAGGCCCATCAGAAGCAAAACCGTGAGGCCAGTGGGCCAAAGCGGACAATATCATACATGGGTATGGGTGGGGCGTTACAGATGGTATTAGAGCCGACTCTCGACTAGTTCGAGTGTGGGTCCCCTGCCGTGGTCTGGTATAAGTGGGCGGGTCTCCATGTGGGCGGGCCAAGAGGGCTGGCAGCTACCGAGACTAGCAGGCTACTGCACAGGGACGTGCAGCCTTAAGGGGGGTGGATTGTGACGCCCCGGAGTCCCACATCGACTATAGAGAGGAAAGTGAATGGGGTTATATGTAGAGCTTACACCCTTACCTTGCATGAGGCCTTTTGATGGGTTGAGGCCCATCAGAAGCAAAACCGTGAGGTCAGTGGGCCAAAGCGGACAATATCATGTATGGGTATGGGTGGGGCGTTACATATGTAGAGCTTACACCCTTACCTTGCATGAGGCCTTTTGATGAGTTGAGGCCCATCAGAAGCAAAACCGTGAGGCTAGTGGGCCAAAGCGGACAATATCATGCAAGGGTATGGGTGGGGCGTTACAAAAACCCCCTCTTATTTACTCTATTTTCATTTTGAGTCAAATGACTCCTCACTTGGCCCATTTGATGTCAAATGGAATCGCGTTTATTATGAAAGTTGACGTACTCTTCGAGATACGCACGTTGGTATCAAGAATTTCTGTATTTGATGAAATACGTGAAAACCCGTATTTACGAAAAAGTCCTTAGTTTACCTTGTTTGAGTCTAAACTCATTTTAATCCCTTCAATTTCATTCAAATCCGTTTCATTAGGCTTAATGTGTCATTTGAGACTGATTTACCTCTCTTTGGTCATTAACCTTAATTAACCCAATTATCCATGCTTAATTAGCATTAATCACAATTAATTAGCCTTAATTACGATTAGTTCGGGTAGGGGTGTAACATGAAGTCTCTAGGACACATTAGATGAAGTATGAAGACTTTTGGTTGCATTAGAAGAGGTTTGAAGAGTCCTTCAAGGATCTCTCTTGCACATCAAGCCATGTTCCAAAGAACAGGTTCGCTATAGCGAGCCTCTATTGGGTGCAACGGCAGAGAGCCTGCTCACTATAGCGAGCACCCTACTCGCTTTAGCTAGCTAGGACTCCCTGCCCAGTCTGGACTCTTGTGTGTTGTTTGACTTCAAACTCTTTTTTAGGGCACGTTTGTGTAGAAGCAACTTCCATGGAAAGATAAAATTGCCACATTAGCAAATTTTATGTTTTTTAAACTCCTTAGAAAAGGTTTTATGAGGAAGTTAGAAATTCATGTTTTGTGCAAAAAGTTTTTCGTCGATGAATTAGTACTAATGTTGTTTGGTGCAGCTGCAGATTTCTTTAGTGAAAACTATTGGTTGGGTGGGTTGGTATGTGTGTGGGGTAGGTGGGGTTAGGAGGGGAGGGGGAAGAAAGAGGGTGGCAAGGTGGACTAAGGGTGGGAGTGAGGAAATGGGGGGTCAGTTTTCCATGAAAATGGACTTCCCATGGCCCCTATAGGAAGTCTACTTCCATGCCTAGGAAAGAAAAAACTGACGTGGCGAAAAAGCATTTCCGTGGAAAACTGCCGCACCAAACACATGAAAAAGAAATTTTCCGCAGAAAACTACATCCTTTTCTGCGGAAATGGGCTACACAAACGTGCCCTTAGAGTTCTATTGCAATTCCAAAAGACTTGTGTAGAACCTTGACTATATATTCATATTGTTGGTACCTTAGAAGATACTTCTCTCCTATCTAAAGATTGAGAATCACTTTGAGAGTTCTGCAGTATGGGTACTTGGGCTGATTATTCAAGAAGAAGATTTCTTCTTTCTTTTTTCTTCGTTGCTGATTGAAGCACCTTGAGAGGCATCAAGGTTGGTTGATTTTGCATTACTTTGAGAGGCATCAAGGTGGGTTGAGTTTGCATCATTTTGAGAGGCATCAAAGTGTGGCTTGATCAAGCACGATGAAGGTAAACGGAGGATAGTCGGCAAGTCCACTGCAGTCCCTAGGTTGAGTTGCAACTAAGAAAGGTTATGTGAGTCCTTAGGTTTTTCCGACAGTCTCTACCTCCCGTAGTTTTTCCAATGGTCTCTACCACCCGTGGTTTTTTCCGAGTAGGGTTTTCCACATTAAAAATCATGTGCCTCCTCTCTTGGTGGTTGATTAATTTTCTGGACTTAGTTTTAAATATCTTTTAGATTAATTAATTGGTATTGGAATCCATCAAGAATTTCTGATTTGGGACCTTATCCTATGTTAAGGCTTAAATGCAAAAACTTTCACATGGACTTTTAACTGTTGTAAGTTAACATTTGAGTTCGGGTCAGTATATGGATTTCAATTTTAGTATACTCTAAAAGGAACTCCATTTGTCTTACTCACTATATAATGTCCTTGAGCAGATGAGGTACATGGGCTATAAGACATCTGATGTGTGTTGGCATATTCATGGGATTAGACAAAACTTGGGTTTTATATTATATGTGATTTTTCACTTTTTAGATTGGACTGCTTCGTACTTTATCGGGTCACATGAATGAAGGAGTTTGGGGAAAAATGATCATATCTCTTAAACCAACCGTCGGATTGGGGAAAGCTAAGTATCATTGGAATGCCCTTTTCGAATAGATATCTGTAGATCTAAGATTGCATCAATCAGAGCTAAAACGACTAAGTTATGGCCTTGGGGAATTTTTAAAATAATTACAAAAATGCTATCCGTTCGAACGAAGGCTGGGAAAGCTGGTTGATTCAAGCATGGTTGAAGGTGAACGGCAAGTGGCTAGCAAGAAGATTTGCAGTCCCTTAGGTTGAGTTGTAACTGGGAAATGGTTGTAAGTGATTCTTGTAATCTTCTGTTTATAGTGCTTGGCTTTACCCTGGACAGGGTTCTAGGATTCGTGGTTGTAAGAACGAAGTTGGCTCAGTCCTTCAATGATGAAAAAAGGTTAAGACCCTCTCCCCCAAAAGTTGCAAATGAAGATGAATTTTAGGGAGTCACAATTTAGGGAGAGCTGCAGACGGTTGATTGAAGAATATGCTAACTGTTAATAATATCTTTGTCAACTCAAAACAAAAACTGGGAGTAGGAGTACTGTGCTAATTGTGTTGTAATGATTATACTATCTACCATGATCTTTATCTAAAGGTTTTGTATATACAAGTCCAGTTAATTTCTTTTGTGGGTGGGGTCTATTTTTACTAGGTAAAATGTACTTATTAAAAAGTTTTGTCCATGAATTGCCAAAGGGGGAGATTATAAGGTTTTTAGAGTGTTGGCATATTCATGATATTGGACGAAACTTGAGTTTCATATTATTTGTAATTTTCCAATTTTTAGATAGGACTACTTCGTACTTTATCGGGTCACATGAATGAAAGTTTCTGGAGAAAAATGATCATATCTCTTAAACCGACCGTTGGATTGGGAAAAGCTACATATCATTGGAATGCTCTTTTTGAGTAGATATTTGTAGATCCTAAGATCTCATCAATCACAGCTAAAATGAATAAGTTATGGCCTCGGGAAGCTTTTAGAATAATTATTAAAATGCCATCCGCTCAAACGGAGGCCGGATGCGTTCGAATGAAAAGGCTAAGAAAGCTGGAAAATTCACAAGCAAAAAACCAAAGGCAATCTGCATTCGAACGGGGTGTTTGGGAGTTCGAATGGGAAGCTGCGATTTTTAACCTGAATTGAGTGAAACTATTTTTTTTTTTGTCGCACGAAGTAGGGTATATATACTCCTCTTTTTCTCTACCCTAAAGGTGATCTCTGCAAGACAGAAACCCTAGAAATCTAGAAGAGAGAGTTTTCATCAGATCTAGAGCCTCCACCATTGAAGAATTGAAGATCTATGCTCTAGAGATTCAATCATTCTCTTTCCATTTGTGGATTCTTCTCGAAGAGTCTTTAAGGCGGTAGGCGATTGAAGGTGAACAATGAGTGGCCGGCAAGAAGATTTGCAGTTCCTTAGGTTGAGTTGTAATTGGGGAAGGATTGCAAGTGATTATTGTAATCTTCTATTTATAGTGCTTGGCTTTAACTTGAACAGGGTTCACGATCGGTGGTTTTTTTCCGAGTAGGATTTTCCACGTATATCCACTTGTTCGTATCTCTATGTGGATGAATGATGGTTATTAATTGTTGATTATTTTCCTATTTTTTAAACTGCATATCAAAGATCAATAAGTCTATGTAGAGTGACTCACTTGCCCGATTTGGAGACCGATCCTACATGGACTTCCATGTGGCGCTAAGGTGGACCAAGTGGGCATTCAACTTTTCATAGCCCGCCAGAATGGAGGAAATAATGAAATTGGGCAAGGCAAATAGAAATGCCCAAGAGACGGTCTCCTCTGGTTCTTCTCCCCTCCCAAACACTCCTCCAGATTGCCTCCCATGATCACATATATCTCTCTCTTGCTCGGCGATAGTGCGCAGCACCCCCTCGCATCAGCAAAGACCTCGGAGCAGCATCCCCTTATAGAAAAGCCCAAACGTCTCTCCTCCCCATTGCCTCCCCATCTCTAGTCTCTCTGTCTCGTTCGGATCTCATCTCTCTCTCTCTTTCTCTCTCTGTCTCGGTGATAGCGCGCAGCACCCCCTCGCATCAGCAAAGACCTCGAAGCAGCACCCCTTTGCAGAAGCACCCAAACATGGAAGATTGCCAAATGTAGAAGATTTTGATGTTTTTCGACATGGGTTTTCATCCAAATCACTCATGGGGATTTTTGTGTCTTTGTTATTGAGTCGATGCATTCATTTATACCTCTGTTTTTGTGAGGAATTTGTGGCATTTGTTGGAAACAAGAGTGAAAGATTGAAACTTGACATGTCTCATTGATAGTAGTTTTAAATCCAAATGGTTTAAAGATTTTTGAGGTTATGGACTGTCTATTTCGCTGTTTATATGTTCATTCTGGTAATAAAAAAAAAAAGAGAAAGAAATTCTCATCTTTGATCTTGCCTGCTGCATCTCTATCTGGCTCTTTTTTTTTCTCATATGTACCTCCCAACCAACAAAAATGATATTTCACATGGTCTAGAAGAAGAAGAAGAAGGAAATGGCCTGATTCACAGATCTTGTCCACAAGGTAGTATTTTCAAATTTGAATGATAAAATGGGATGAAATTGCAAACATCTTCCACCTCTCAGCAGGCCTATATTTGAGCTGCGAATTGGGATTCCTTTCCAAGACCAATTTTCAAGTACCCTGATGGACCCGATTCCTTCCCTCTCTCCCGCTGCCTCCGCTCCGGGTCTTTCGGGGTGCGGCGGAGGGGTGGAGAAGAAAAGATAAAGGGTTTCAACATCTTTCTCTTTTTTTTGTACGGGTATGCCAATTTCACTTTTCTACTTGGAATTTAGGAATGGTGATCCGAAGATCCACCTTCACAAGTAGAAAGGGGAAATGAAACTTTTTCTAGTTTTCCATTGCACACATATTTTAAGAAAAGAGACAAAGGGTTTTTTTGAATGCCGTGAAAGGCGATTTCATTTGTTGCCGTGAAAGGCGATTTTGCCGTAAAAGGCGATTTACAAGTCTCATCCATTATGAAAGACAAGAATTGTGATTTTTGTCTCTAAAAGAAAAATAAAATACAATAGAAATCAAGAAAAGGAATCTGACTTCTCATTCGATTGTGGGGACACGTTCAGATCGACGGTCGCGAGTCATGTATGGGCTCCTCCATCGTCCATGCAGATGAGAACACGATGCTTGGATTCTTGGCTCGGCTTTCTAACCTCAGATTTTTAAAGGACAAAGACCAAGAGAAGGTCTTATATCCGATAAAAAGCTAAGTAAACGGGCTGAAAAGCCACGTTTTAGCCATGTTGGTAGAAGAAGGGAGGTCCTTGGGGGGGTGGCCCCCCAAGGGTGCTTCAATCACCTTGTAGTGGCTCTTGCAGCAGAGTTTCTTTTCTTCAAATTGGCAGAGGTTCTTCTGATTTCTCTGGATTTTCCGAGATTTTCCGAGCAATTTTTCTCTGGACCTTTCGGGATTTTCCGAGCAATTTTTCTCTGCCCGGGCAATTTTTCTCTCTTTGGAAAAGCCCTCCTATTTATAGGCTTTTGGTGGCCATTAGGAGGGTTTATGAGCATTTAATACATTAATGCTCATAATGGGAGGAGTTACAAGTTTTAAATGATTTGTTTTGTAACTCCTTTTTCCTTGAATTTGATTGGTCGATGGAGATTAATGAGCCTTTGATTGCATTTAATCTCCATCATGGGAGGAGTTTCGTGGCTTTAATGCCATAAATCATTGGATTTGTAACTCCCATTTGCTTGCTTTTGATTGGGCCGTTCAAAATAATGAGTTAATGACCGCATTAACTTGTCATAAAATGGGTCATTTATTCTCATTAATTGGCCGCCAAGTCGCTTGAAGAGTCGCGGGCCGCGCAGTGTCTTTTGGAATTCTTCTCGCGATGATCGCCGATGGATCCACACATTGTTTGATGTCGGATGGCGATGAAATTTCAGACATTGATTGATCTCAATGTGCCGGCAACATCCGTCCTGTCGATTTCACGATCGGCGGGCAGAAAGTGTACTTTCTTTGACGATTTCGAGGCGTCGAATGATCATCCAATGATTTCGGCGGTGAATCCGTGATTTTAATAAAGATTGACGGATTTCATGCACGAAAAATCAGATTTTGGAAAAATCACAGGGGCCAATCAACTCGGATCGCGAAACGGACCCGAAAAAGTGGGTTTCCGGCGACTTTTGGGTCGCCGGAAATTCCATGGTCGCCGGCGACCATGGGCCAAGGTCGCCGGCGACCATGGGCCTTGGGCCCATTTTTTGGCCGCCTTCCGGTCGCCGTATCTTCGCCGTTTTTCGCTCTTTTTTGATGCTTTTTCTTCCTATATTTTTCTTGACATTTCCCCTCATTTATTGGCCTGTTTTCCTTGGAGAAATCCCGTCGAGAAGCCACGGAAATCGAAGCACAAAGTTTCCTATTTTTCTGGAAAGCCGAAGACTTTGTTGTGCGGTTTTCCCGATTTTTTGTCAAGCATTGAAACTAGGCCAAACGATGTCGGAATGACCTGAAATTCGACGTGGAGCTTCTTGAGCATTAGATAGGACAAACCATAGGCTTTGGTTTAGTTTTGAAGCCTTTTGGGGCCCCGCAAACGCTTGCCTTAATTTCGCCATGAGAGAAATGCCGAGCTTTGACTTGTGGTCAACCGATGTCCGATTGACCTGAAATTTGACAGGGAGCCTCCTGAGTAGTAAGTAAGACCAACCATGGGCTTTAGTTTGAGTTTTGAAGCCTTTTGGGGTCCCGCAAATGCTCGCCTTGATTTCATCTCGAGGAAAGTGCCGAGCTTCGAAACTAGGTCAAACGATGTCCGTTTGACCTAAAATTTGACAGGGGACCTATTGGAGTCATTTTGAGACGATCCATTAGCTCCAATTTGAATGCCATGATTCCGGGGTGCTCCGCTGCCGGTAGGTCTGTTTTTGCTTCCTGAGAGTTGATGAAGGGTCAAACGTCGTCCGTTTGACTTGAAATTTGGCAGGGGGCCTTTTGGAGGTATTTTGAGACCATCCGTAGGCTCTGATCGAAGTTTTGAAGTCTTCGACATTGTCGCTGCCGGGAGCTCTTGTCTGCCTGTCGGAGGAGTGAAGTTAGGCCAAATGATGTCGAAATGGCCCGAAACTTCATGTGTACCCCTCTTTTGGCTGCTTTGAAGGATCTTGCAGTTTTTGTTTGATTCTGACAAGATCTGGTGCTTGAAGTGGCGCCTTCCTATTTATGGCAGGATGTGGCTCCATGTAGCTTTTGGTGTTGAAGGGACATAGTGACATTTTTGGTGTCAACATACCCCATATTAGTAGGAGGAAGAACCACCATTCTAGTCAAATTTCTATTTTTCCTTCTATGAACGTTTCTTTTGTTTGTGGCAAAGTTTTTTTTTATTTTTTATTTTTTTTTGCCTAAATGGGTTTGTGTTTCAACTTTCTTTTGATAACATGCTTGCACAGGGAGTGATCCCAGAGGGCTATGTGAGATGAGACACCCTGGATCACCGGAGTATTTCGTGTTTATCAACCATTGACTGTTCTTGGCCTTCGATTTCTGTATGGTATCAAACACTTATTGTTCCTACCATAGATGGACCATATGCAAGACGATGATAATGTAAACTAGTTTGATACTTATTAATCTTTTTGTTTTAACTGCTTAATTCATCTTTGTGGGATTTAATAGATTTTTTCATTTAAAGAATTTGTGTGCACTAGTTGAGATTAGTTTGTCATGGAGACATTATAACACATCCTGTGGGATTAGACGAGATCATCACACAAGAGACTGTGAATTTAACTGTAAGAACATTTGCCCCCAATTTACTATATGTTGTGCGTAACTTTATTGCATATATATGGCCTCCTATACTTTATGCATGTGCAAGTTTCGGCGGTAGATCTTGAATTGAACCTTTAAGAAGATTTGTCAGAGTGAAATATGTGAAGAAGATCACTGCTGCTCTCTTATGTTGATTTGAGTTAGAATTTGGCTGTCTTTTATTTGGAATTTTATTTGTGGTATTCGAATGTGGATTTTCATGTGGATGTTGCAATGTATTCAGGTTTGAGTCTTGGATTTGGATATTGGCAGGTGTTGGATTTAGAATGTCTTGGATTTGGATATTGGCAGATGTCGAATGTTTTTTTTGTTTTTTCTAACTTTGATTAATGGAAGTTGCTATTGTATGAACAAATTGTATCTGGGTTAAATGAATGAAGAACTTATTTTTTTTTATCTGTATATTTCATTTTGTCGTCTCATCTTTTGAGCACCTGAAAGAGTCTTACCTGGCATATTGAATATTGAGTCAGAGCAGGTTACATATCGGGATGCCGTCACTAGCAAAGAATCAGCAAGATGGGCTGTTGCCATGGGTAAGGAGATTGAATCTCTTCACAAGAATCAAACTTAGGTGCTGGTGAAACCTTCGAAAGGTCAGAAGATTGTTGGTTGCAAATGAGTCTTTAAGAAAAAGGAAGGAACTCCAGGGGTGGAAGACGCTAGGTTCAAAGCACGACTGGCTACAAAAGGCTATACTTAGAGGGAGGGTGTTGACTTCAATGAAGTGTTCTCTCCTGTGGTGAAGCATAGTCTTATCCGGGTGTTACTTGCTATGGTTGCTAAATTGAATTTAGAGCTGGAGCAGCTTGATGTCAAGACTACATTTTTACATGGTGAGCTAGATAAACAGATTTATATGCATCAACCAGAGGGGTTTGAAATTCATGGAAAGGAAGATTACGTATGTTTGCTGAAGAAATCGTTGTATGGCCTGAAGTAGTCTCCTAGGCAGTGGTACAAGCGTTTTAACACCTTTATAGTCGGAAACTGATTATTGCAAAAGTGCATATGATAGTTGTGTTTATCACAAGAAGTACTCAAATGGCTCGTATGTCTATTTGTTGTTATATGTTAATGACATGTTGATTGCTGCAAAGGACATGTTTGAGATCAACAGGTTAAAGGTTCAGTTAAATGGTGAATTTGAGATGAAGGACTTAGGTGCTGCGAAGAAAATTCTTGAAATGGAGATTCGAAGGGACCGAAAAGCGGGCAAATTGTTTTTGTCACAAAAGGGGTACCTTGAAAAGGTTCTGAAGCGCTTTGGTATGCAAAGTTCAAAACCTGTGAACACTCCATTGGTAGCTCATTTCAAACTTTCCGCTGCTTTATCACCACAAACTGAGGAAGAGGTGGGGCACATGTCTCGTGTTCCTTATACTAGTGCAGTTGGGAGAATCATGTATGCCATGGTTTACACGAGGCCAGATATTTCTCACGGAGTTAGTGTAGTTAGCAGATACATGGATAACCTCGGGAAGGCCCATTGGCAGGCAGTGAAATGGATACTCCGTTACTTGAGAGGTACTACTGATGTTGGGATAGTGTATGATAGAAGCAACAACACTTCTGGAAGTGTTATTGGATATGTTGATTCACATTTGCTGGAGATTTAGATAGAAGAAGGTCCTTGACAAGTTATGTCTTCACTTTTGCTATCGGTGCCATTAGTTGGAAGGCAATATTACAATCCAAAGCTGTCTTGTTTACCACTGAAGCAGAATATATGGCAGCTACAGCGGCAGTGAAGGAAGCTATTTGGCTGACAGGCTAGGTTGGAGATCTGGGATTGGAACAAAAGCTGACTACTGTTTTCTGTGACTGTCAGAGTGCGATCGATCTGACACACAATCCTAAGTATCATGAAAAGACCAAACACATTGATGTTAGGGCACACTTCATTTGAGATGTCATCGCCGAGGGTGCTATTACAATAGTTAAGATTGCTATGGTGAAGAATCCAACAGACATTAAGACCAAGATTCCAGCAGTCAAGTTCAAGCATTGCTTGGACTTGATCAATGTGATCAGCACTTAAGTGCCCTCAGGGGCAAGTGGAGACGGTGAGAAATGTTTTGTGCATGAGGATCAGTTTCAATGTTCGCCAAGGTGAAGATTTGTTAATTAGTATGGCTCACTAGTAATTAGTAAGTCTTGGTTAACCGGGCCTCTGGATTGCCCAAGTTGTACTCTGATTAGAAGTAGGTCTACTGTGATTAGAAGTTGGTTTTGAGTGTAATAGGGTTTGGGGCTGATATTATATAGAGATTAAGGGTCTCTGGGATGTACAACCTATTCTGATTGCATAGTAATTCTCTCGTCTTCCCGTGAACGTAGGCCAAATGCCGAACCAAGTAAATCTTTGTGTTATTCTCTTTGTGCATGATTGATCTCTTCACGTAGGTCCTAGATCACAACAAAAGTAGGTAGCAACAGTGACACCATTCAAGTGGAGTCAGACATCCTAATGAGGAAGGAGAGTGCATTCGACTCTTCCCGGGATACAGAGGATAGTCAGACTGTGCAGCAGATGCAGCTGACAGAGCCACAGATGCCGCAGACGAGTAGACCGCAGAGAGAAAGGAAACCGCCGGTTAGATATGGTTTTGAGGATATGACGACGTATGCGTCGACATCATACAGTGGTCGTGATGATATGGTTGCATACGCATTGACGACTGAGTCTCTTGAAAATGGAATTCATCATCAGGATGAATGGATTCTTGATTCGGGTTGTTCCTACCACATGTGTCCCAATAGGGACTGATTTACTACTTATAGAGAAATCGACGGTGGTAGTGTCTTGTTGGGCAACAATGTTGCATGTAAGACTGTTGGAATTGGAACAATGAAAATCAAGATGCATGATGGAATCGTCAGAACATTGGCAGAAGTTCGGCATGTTCTTGATCTTAAAAAGAATCTTGTTTCTCTTGTTGCCTTGGACTCTGACGGTTGTAAGTTCTCAGCTGAAGGTGGAGTTATGAAGGTTGTGAAGGGTGCTCTGGTTCTTATGAGAGGCAATGAAGTTGGAAACTTGTATGTTTTGTCTAGAAATACTGTTACAGGTGGAGTTGTAGTGTCTTCCTCAGATGACCATGAATCTGTCTCAACGCGTTTATGGCACTTGCACCTAGGTTACAAGAGTGAGAAAGGATTGACAATACTGAGCAATCGGAATTTGCTATGTGGCACGAAGACAAGAAAGTTGGATTTCTGTGAGAGATGCATCTTCGAAAAGCATCGAAAAGTCAGTTTCAAGGCGGGTATTCATTGCACGAAAGGTATCCTTGATTATGTTCATTCAGATGTATGGGGGCCTTATAAGGTTTACTCCCAAGGGCAGGTCCATGTTTATGCTGACTTTTATTGATGATTATTCAAGGAAAGTCTGAGTTTATACTCTGAAGACAAAGGATCAGACATTTATTACATTCAAGCAATGGAAGGAGATGGTTGAGAAACAGACTGGCAGGAAGGTGAAGAAGTTTATGACAGGTAATGGCAAGGAGTACAGAACGACAGAGTTTGAGAACTATTGCAAAGATCATGGCATAGTTCGGCATTACACCACTACAGAAACTCCAGAGCACAATGGAGTTGCAAAGAGGATGAACAGAACAATCTTGGAAAGAGCTTGTTGTATGTTGTTTACTGTAGGATTGTCCCAGGAGTTTTGGGCTGAGGCAATAAGTGCTGCAAGCTACTTGATAAATAGATCTCCACACACAAAGAATGGTTGCAAAACAACGGAAGAAACGTGGTCAGGTAATCCAGCTGATTATTCTAACTTGAGGATCTTCGGTTGTCCGGCTTATGCTCACGTGAAAACCGATATGTTAGAACTAAGGGTTATAAAGTGCATCTTGG
Source organism: Camphora micrantha (assembly GCA_003546025.1). Classification (NCBI taxonomy): domain Eukaryota; kingdom Viridiplantae; phylum Streptophyta; class Magnoliopsida; order Laurales; family Lauraceae; genus Camphora; species Camphora micrantha. The sequence goes on along the minus strand of QPKB01000006.1, from coordinate 18,525,985 downwards.
TGGGATATGCTTCTGGGTGAAAGGATAGAGGTTGTTGTGTACCGATTATGATTCACCCAGAATTATCATCAGCGGGGATGTTACATTTCATGAGGATGCTTTACTCTAAGCGAGAAAGTAGGTGGAGGAGACAAAAGTAGGTAGCAGCAGTGACACCGTTCAGATGGAGTCAGACATCCTAGTTAGGAAGGAGAGTGCATTCGACACCTCCAGGGATACAGGGGATAGTCAGACTATGCAGCAGATGTAGCGAACAGAGTCGTAGATGTCGCGGAAGGGTAGACCACAGAGAGAAAGGAAACCGCTGGTTAAATACGGTTTTGAGGATATGACGATGTACGTGTCGACATCAGACAATGGCTGTGATGATATGGTTGCATACGCATTGACGACTGAGTCTGTTGAATTAATGGAAGGGCTGAAAGTAGTCAACAGGCGGCAACTATGACTAAAGAGATGGAGTCTCTTGATGAGGAAGATCAGGCCATCGGATGCAAGCGGTTCTACGAGGAAGAGGAAGGAGCTTCCTATGTAGGTAGAGTGCAGACGAAGGTTCCTGATCATGTATGCAGTTTGAAAAAATTATTGTATGGGTCGAAGCAAGCTTTTGGACAATGGTACAAGCGATTTGGTGCATTCATGAAGGAATGAGTTAAATTCAAGTTCAAGCATTGCTTGAACTTGATCGGTGTACTCAATACCCGAGTGCCTTCAGGGGCAGGTGGAGACGGTGAGATGTGTTTTGTGCATTAGGATCAGTTTCAATGTTCGTCAAGGTGGAGATTTGTTAATTAGTATGGCTCATTAGTAATAAGTAAGTCATGGTTAACTGGGCCCCTGGATTGCCCAAGTTGCACTCTGATTAAAAGTAAGTCTATTATAGTAGGTCTACTATGATTAGAAGTTGGTTTTAGGTGTAACAGCGTTTGGGGCTGATATTATAAATAGAGATTAAGGGTCTCTAGGATGTACAACCTCTTTTAATTGCATAGTGATTTCTCCCGTCTTGCTCGTGGACGTAAGCCAAAAGCCGAAACACATAAATCTTTGTGTTATTCTCTGTGTGTGTGACTGATCTCTTCTCGTAGGCCCTCGATCACAACAAAAGTCTTCCACATTTGGCAATCGTTTTTTACTACCTGAGAGAGAGAGAGGGTGGTGCTGCGCTGGATCTGAGCGAGAGAGAGAGAGAGAGAGAGAGAGAGAGAGAGAGAGAGAGAGAGAGATATTAGAGATGGGGAGGTGATGTGGATGAGAGACGTTTGGGCGCTTTTTCGAGGGGGTGCTGCTCCGAGGTCTTTGCTGATAAGAGGGGGTGCTGTGCTCTATTACAGAAAGAGATAGATAAGATCCGAGCGAGTCTCTAGGGCATTTCTGTTTACCATGCCCGATTTCTTGTTTTCCTCTAGCGGGCTTTGAAAAGCTGAATGCCCACTTGGTCCAAGTCAGCGCCGCATGGAATTCTATGTAGGATCGGTCTCTAAATCGGGCTAGGGAATCGGTCTACATAGACTTAATGATCAAAGATATGGTCTGGAAAATTAAGCCGTACTAGGGTTTAAAACCTTCAGGTTCCATTTAGGAACAATTGAAAAAGTAGCTAAATGTATCTCAATCTAAAATGATTCCAAGAAACTCTTGTTTGCATCAATCTTATGTGTGGGGTAATGATAAGATCACCATGGCAAACAATAAAAATACAAATGCAAGTTATGTTGTTCATATGATGATGCTACATAGACAGTGAAAGGACTATGAGGAGGTCACCTACACCAACACTTCACCTCGTGGGTATGAAGTTCTAATTATGCAGTTGGAGCCCTTCGTGGAGGGTCCAACCTGGATTTGCCTGAAAGAGTATTGGGCGCACTGGATCAGTGTATGCACCTCAACGTGGGCCCACCTCTAACTGGGACCAGGGGGATTGAAAGATCTCCCTTGGCCCTTTATCTCTGCAAAAATGCCAGTCCCATCTTTGATCATCGTCACCTCCATTTGGGCCCCACAAATTATACAGTTTACAGTCCTTTCGGATGGGTGTACAGTCGATCTAACGGTGTACAATTACATCGGATGGGTGCAAAGGTGGGCCCCATGTGAAATTCAGGGTCTGTGTGTCGTCCACTCGGATGGACCATCAAGTGGGTGTGCACCGGGCGCACCTGGTAACTCCTTCCCCAATCTAATAGCACTGGACTCAGACTAATGGGCATAATTGGCATGTTAACTCAAGTCGAGTATTAGAAACCATTTATTGAACCGGAACCAAACCCTGTGCTTAACACTATTGACCACCTATTATCATTATTGGGCTACGTCAGATCCATGTTAATCTCAGGGCCCATGTTTGAAACATACTCTGATCGGGCCCTGAAATTCTTATGTGGCATGAACAACCTTGTTGACCTCCTCTTACCCTTAGGGCCAGTTTGGTAACTCTACTAATATAATCAAGTCAAGTAAAGTTGATTTTGAAGAAAGAATAAAATATAAGTGGGTTATGATAGTATTTGATTTTTAGTTATTTGTTATGGAATCTTTTTGGCTTTTATATGGAAAAGTGGAGTTTTTTTGTATTTTAATGGATAAAGATAGTTGTTTTTTGACTTTTTATATGAAAAAGATGGGGAGAGTTTTGAATAAAATGCATTTGATGTGACATATTATCTAAAAAATTGAGGCTTTACTTCACTTTGATTATATAAGTAAAGTGCCACACAGGACACATAACTTGATTGGAGCCTAAAAAAAATTCTTTTCTGGCCTGAACCTTACTGACCTCCTATTACCCTTATTAGGCAGTGTTATACCCCGACCCGAACTAATCGTGATTAAGGCTAATCAATTGAGATTAATGCTAATTAAGCATGGATAATTGGATTAACCAGGGTTGATGACCCAAGAGAGATAAATCAGTCTCAAATGATACATTAAGCCTAATGAAATAGATTTGAGTGAAAGTGAATTGATTAAAATGATTTTAGACTCAAACAAGATAAGTTAAGGACTTTTTCGTAAATACGGGTTTTCACGTATTTCGTCAAATACGGAAATTCTTGATACCAACATGCGTATCTCGAAGAGTACGTCAACTTTCATAATAAACGCGATTCCATTTGACCTCAAATGGGCCAAATGAGGAGTCATTTGACTCAAAATGTAAATAGAGTAAATGAGTGGGGGTTTTGGTGGGAAGTGGGTTATATTAGAATGAAAAGAGAGAGAGATGAATTCATTTCATCCCTTGAAGCTCAAGAAGAAACCCTAGGCTCTCCATTTTTCCTCCGTCCCTTCCATTTGTTTTCATCAAGAGTGAGAGTAAGAGTGATTGAATGAACTTTTGAAGAAAGAAAGCATCAACTTCATCTTCTTCCCCAAGCAAATCCACCATTGTTGAAGTGTGAAGCTTGAGAGAGATTACAAGAACCCTCTCCTTTGAGTTACAAGTAAGTAATGGATCCCCCCCTTGTGGTTTCCAAGTTCTATTAGTGATTAAGTAGTGGTTCCAAGCACCAATGACTCATGGGAGTTCATTTGGATGTTTTATGATTATGGTTTGAAGTTTGGGGATTTTAGTCTAAAGCCAAGCTAAGTAGAGAGGGCTTGAGTTCATTGGCTTCAATAGAGGCAAGTATAAACCTTGCTTGTAATTAATATTGATCATTGTAATTGTTTATAGAGTTTGCATGGATTTTATGCATTTTACATTGGATTTTGGATTGATTATGAATGTTTAATGAAGTGATTAAGGAGTGATTAGAAGTATCATTGTGAATGAATGTGATTGAATGGTGTATGAGGGGGAACAGGAGGTTCCAATCTCTTATGCAGGTTGTGGAAGTGTAATGGAGAAAAGAATGTAGAAGAAGAAAGAACTGAACAGAATTCGGAGTGAATTTCTGGACAGCTCGCTCGAGCGAACTGGGGGTTCGCTCGAGCGACCTAGACTCTGTCTGGGCGAAATGAAAATCTGCACAGTTCGCTCGAGCGAACATTTAGTCCGCTCGAGCGAACATTGTTCTGCGTGGGTTCGCTCGAGCGAACTCACTGTTCGCTCGAGCGACCATCGTTCTGCCTGGGTCCGCTCGAGCGAACAGTGGGTCCGCTCGAGCGAACCTTATACTGCCCCAGGGATAATAATGAGTAAAAATTTTGGGGTTTTGAATTTTTACGAGAATTTGAAGTATAACTCTTAAGTATAAATGCGTTTTCGATAAGTTTTAAGACTAATAATCGGTTAATCAAATCATGAAGAATTAATGGTGTTTTAAAGAGAATAAAAAGGGGTTCCTTGGATGAACCATATAATTGGATAAGGCCTAAGCTCCATGGGTGTTAATTAAGGGGACTTGAAATGCACATACTAAAAATACAAATGTGATGTCCATCGTAAATAACACGTGCATTTGGAAACCAACGGTTACACCCGAATGGTTGTTTAGGATTGAGATAGGATTGGAATAGGATTGAGTAAAACACTATGTGGTTAGTATTACTCTCATTGTGTCATTGTGATCAATCTAACGAAATTGATATTATTGTCATTCCTTTCTTTTGTCATGAAAGGAATCATTGAGTTTAATTGGATCCATGAAAGGATTTCTTACTGAATGTATTGATCATTGAGTCTAGCACTATCTAGTGATTGTATTAGAACTCCAAGTGAGTTCAATGAATGACTAATCCTGCTGCAGCAGATGGATATTGGGGTGTTCCGGAGCTCCGTGGTTATGCTAGTTGTCCCTGGCCCGGACACTAGTAAGTCCCACCAAATTCCGATCGTATCTTCGGATATTGATTGATGCCTTCCATTAGAAGATGAATCCTCCCTTTGAGGGGAGATGGAATGATAATCCTTCCTTTGAGGGAAGATGGAAATGAAATGAATGAAATGTAATGCAATGAGTGCTATGGTAGTTGTCAATTTGTACATGTATACTGACTGTCATTGTCTATTACTGTTATTGTAAAATTGTCTAGATTTCTCTAACTTTGAAATTGTCATTATTGCAATATGAATGTATTGATATACTATTGCAAGAATTGTTTATACATTGTTGAACCGTTGTGTTCATTAGTGTTATTGATGGCATTACAGGCCCGATTGCCCCTGCCAGCATTGCAGCGCCCCCGGCGCCAGCGGAGGAGACCGCTCCGGTTCCTCCAGGAGGTCTGATAGAGTGGAATCGGCGGGATACCATCTGATTGGGTATCCGAGTGCGATCAAACTTTTGATAAATGTTTTGGGATAATATTTTGAGTAAACTGTTCATAGATTCATTTTGGAAATGTAATTAATGGTCGTCTGCATAGTATTTTGTATATGCAGCATTTGACAAATGTATATTGAAAACGATACATGTATAAGGACTTTCTTTTGTATATATGTAAATGATAAATTGTTATGTCAAATATATATTGTTTCCGCAAAAAGTTTTATATTTGTCAGGTACTTGAGTTTGATATCCCTGATGGATCTCGTTTTAACTTCGGTTAATTTGGGGTTTACGAGAGTAAGTATGGCGATCGCGGCTCGGGTTAGCCGGGTCCTCGGGCCCAGGTCGTGACAGGCAGCCTTGGTTCGAGGTTTCAGAGGCCATGTCAGAGACATACACTGGTTGGGCCTTCAAATTCATATCTTGCTTGCCGCGCACTCTTTTTCACTAACTCTAATAAAATGCGACCATCTCTTGTATCTATAAATATCCAATCGTTCTTGTTCCTTTTTTTTTTTTTGCTCAAAAAGAAAGGAAGAAGAAGAAGAAGGAAGAAGAAGAAGAAGAAGGAGAAGAAGAGATGACCCAGCAGCGGAATTTCATACATCTTGTACGGCGTTATGGCCCCCTCGTACTCGCCATCCCCCTCGTAGACACACGGCTTTCATCCTCCTATGCGTCCAATTCTGTTTTCACAGTGAATGAAGGCGAGAGAGCGATCGTATGTAACACCGCTTGCTTGGAATAATTTTAAGAGATTGCGTCGGTGAAGGTCTGCACCCTCGAACCCCATATTGCAACATCATCATCGAAGACGTTCAAATCATCAATATCTCTTACAGTTATCAGTTTGAGAGATGCATCCAGGAGAACAATGATGATGACAACAACAAGGATCAGAATCCAAGCGATGATGATGAGAATCCTTGTTTTTGGTTTTGCCTTTTCTTGCTTTTCGCTTATCTAAAATGGTGATTTTGTTCGAGCTTCATTCCGGATGATTTCGATTGAAAGACTGTAAATCCCCAACTCTCTAGAATGTGCTACTGTAAATCTCTAACTTTAGAATGTGGTGAAAGAAAGCCTTCTTCGTTTATAGATTATCTTTCTCTTTTGGAATTATATATGTTTCTCTTAGAACAGAGTCCATTTATTTTGTCATGATTGGAAGCATGCATCCATGAAAGCCCAAAATGGGTGATTCTAAAGGCCTGCTTGATTTGGAGAATTTGCCAATTGCTATGGAAGACAAGAGCATTTGGAATTCTGATAATTGCAGGTGGTTACTGCCCTTCGGCATACACGAAGTTCTAGAGTAGATTATTTGGATGGAGAAGCCTGCATTGCATTTATTTATTGTGGATGCTTTTACTCTCTTTAATTGGTGTTGAGCTACTGTGACTGAATGAATAGTTCCTCATTTGTTTGGCTCCACTAAGTGGCCTTCTCCCCCACTTATTTAGCAATAAAATTCTATGCGAATGATATGTCTAATGCTTTGAAAGCTTTTGTTTCATATGCTTGTGGTTTTCATCAATGAAACTCAGTAGCTGCTGCTGCTGCTGCTGTTGTGTGAGGTTTTGATCTTGTTCATTGTCGGGACTCAGGCATGATCCTTTTATTGTCTTCTAGTTACATAAATTGGCAACAAGTTATTTATTGTGGATGAGATATTGATTGATAGGTGAAAGAGCTGCAAAAATGAAATACTGGTAGGTGATTGATCATGCAGCTTTTAATGCTGCCTGTAGTTTCTTCTTAATTAACTGTTGGAGGTCAATCGTGATCATTTGCATTGCATATTCATGCACTTATCTTTGATTTCTACACAACTTGAACAAAACAAATTGGCGAACCAGGTAATGTCTGGATCAGCCATATTAGTATAAATGGACTTGTTGCAATATTCCCAATAATGCCCATTCAAAGCACTGGTATAAATGAAACAGTGCTGCCTTGACAATTATGTTAAAACTTTTGACCACTAAACAGTGGGGATTTCACCACACATGCATACTTAAAGTGTCATCTCTTGTTCCATCGTTACTTACTAAGTGCCTGTAATTAGACTGGTTAAACTGAACCTCCAGAAATAGCACAATGCTGGATTTATATCATGTCAGAATATTCTTCCCCACCTCTTTTCTTGTTTTGTCAATGATTAACTCATAATGAATTACTCTTTTTATTATTTTTTATTGGTACCCACTCATAATGAATTGAGTTGGGTACCAATAAAAATAATACTAAAATAATTGACTTGGGTACCTTGGTAATTATACTTTAATTTTCTGGTATAGACTGACGATTTTCTGTTGCTTGCTATGCAATGATACTCTCGAACATCTTGTAGAACACTGAAATAGAATGCAAAACTATAAAATGGAAGGTGCATTTTTTCCCTTTCCTTTCCCTTTCCCAGAGCAGCAAAAGTGAGATAAAGATGTTCATTTCTCTATTGTAGTGAGCAAACAATATGCATTTTCATTCCAAGGTCTGTGGCACTCATATTTGAAGGGAACTAAGGTGATACAAACTTTTGTTGGTTTCTCATAGATAACCTGCGCCAAATGGCAGTAGGTCAGCAGAAAAGGCAGTTGAATTCTGCTAGTGTTGTTAAATATAATTTACAAGAGTAATGTGGAGGGAAAAAGAAGAAGATTGTGGATGGAAATGCATTGAACATGTGGCCTCATATATCTTTGGAGTGGGACGACTGTCAGAAGAAAGTCGTGGCCAAGAGGGAACAGAGTGGGATATCTTGGAAAGAGATTTCTCCTTCCATTGACTCTAAGACAGGCTTAGCTGATGTGTTTCCTGTTCCCGAAGAAATTTTTAGGTTGGAAAATTTTATGAGCATTCTCACATATAGCGTAACTATCATTTGTAAGTTTATCATCAATTCTGTGCTTATGTTCATACACTGACATATACACCAATTTGGAAATTAGCTCCTTCGTTACTAGATATGATTTGTTTAACTTCATTTTGAGCTCGTTGCCAGGTATGGAAGACTCATCCTTCAGAATCAGATAGAAATCTTCGCTCTCAATTTCTTCCAAGAGGGACTGATGGTGTGGATCAGGTGGTCCAAGTATTGCTTATGGGGGAAAATTTTCACTTTGGGAATCCTTCTTTCTCGTGGCAAGTATTAAGAGCAGTATTTACTGAAGGTGCTTTTAGTTTGTTACCTTAACTTCTAACATTCAGCAGAAATTCAAAACAATGATGTTGCAAAGTGTAGGATTTTCTTATTGTGCACCACAGTGTAGCACTTCTAGACCTTTTTTTTTTTTCATTATGGTGAGTTTGTATAGTTTATTCTAAAATTTTAACAGGTAATTTTAAGGGATTAGTTTATTTTTATTCTGTAGCAGAAACGAATATCAAAGGCAATTTATTTCCTCTGCATATTTTTTAAGAATACCAATCCATGGAAAAGTTATGGGCGTCAAGTTGGTGATACTGATAATGGCTTCCTTCACAATCGACTTTCTACCTTGTAATAAGTTATAAAGGATTGGTAGGAGGAGGGTAGATTGGTATAATAAATTTACTATCCCTTTTATTCTCCTTCACCTTCTCTTTTCTTCTCTCTTCTCCTTACTTATTTATAATTTTATACCTTTGCAAGGGAAAGCTTTCCTTATACTTGTTTCCCCTTTCTTCTTCACTGTATCTACTACGAATCAATGTGGTATTAAAACATTGGATCAAAAGATGAAGACCATTCTTCTTGTCTTTGTTCATTGCTGAAAATTGACATTAATATTCTTCATCTCTGCAAAAAATCAGTTTCATCCCTGATCATCATCAGCTCCATTTGGGCCCCACAAATTTAACAGTGTACATTCCATTTGGATGGGTGTACAGTCAATACAATGGTGTACAGTACATCGGATGGGTGAAAAGTGGGCCCCATGTGAAATTCAGGGTGTGTGCGTGTGGTCCACTCGGATGGACCATCAAGTGGGCCTCACCCCCAGTGCACAAGATGCGCACGTGATAACTCCTTCCGCAATCTAATAGCACTGGATTCAGACTAATGGGCATAATTGGCATGTTAACTCAAGTTAGTATGCGAAACCATTTAATGAACCGGAACCAAACCCTGTGCTTAACACTATATTGACCACTTATTACCATTATTGGGCTACTTCAGATCCATGTTTCAAGGCCCATGTTTGAAACATACTCTGATCGGGCCCTGAAATTCTTATGTGGCATGAACAACCTTGTTGACTTCATGTTACCCTTATCGTACAGCCTCAGATCCAGGTTTAAGGACCCATGTCAGACACATACCTTGATTGGGCCCAAAAACTCTTTTCTGGCCTGAACCTTTCTGATCTCCTATTACCCTGTCTGTGCCTTGGCAAACAATAAAAGTATCGATCGTGTCTAAGTTACAACCGCATTGAATTCCCTTACCACCTTATTAAATGGGGATAATAACAGAATACCTACCTGTACTTTGCTCAAAATGCAGACCACTCCCCTGGACTTTGGTATTTTATAATAAATCTACTTGTATTTTAAATCACAATGTAAATAGAGATGGCCGTGACGGAAAATGTGGAATGACAAATTTACCCCTCCATATATAAGAGATATTTCTTGGCATTTTTCTTATTATTTTCCCCTTTTTCGCTTGCGACTAGGGTTTCCTTCTCCCCAGTGTCCCACTTCATCTAAATCCAATTCCGAAACCTTAATTCCCAAATGCCCAAGTCCAAGATTTCAACTATCCTCTCCTCCTCCTTCATCTTCCTCCTCCTAGGGTTTCTCAATCTCGCCCTCTTCTCCATTTTGATTCGGTTTCAATTTCAATTTAAAAAATTTTCCATGGTGAAATGTGCTTCCATCTCTTGTATAAGATGTTGTAAAATGATCTCTTACACTTGACATCTGCCGTAGAGTGAGAGGAAAATCAACCAAGGTTAGAGCAAAGGACAAAACAAGTGGAAGAAAATGCACATGAGGAGGCTAAAGAGGAAGCGCTGAAAGATGAGGTAGAGATCCAAGTATTTTACTGGACAGAGGGAAGAATCTTCCTTCATGACCAGGGTCATAGGTTGTAGGGCTCTTTCTTTTTGTTACTTTACCTTCACCGGAGGTTAACATAAAAGAGATGTCCCCTACCTAATGGTCTCTCTTTGCCATTGTTACTTTTTTGGTTTCGCTCGTCCTGATTGCAACTACCATTTTTGGGGGCAGGGATTAAAAAAGAAGGCTATGGCATGTGACCTGTTGGAGTCCGTGAAGTGACTTGCTTTCACAGGATTTTGATGAAGGAGGAGATATGCCTTGCCTAATTTTGTTTTGCAGCTGTACCAGTTTGCTTAGACACTTTAATCATTTGTGTGTTTTTAATATCCTGAGGATGTCTGAGAGGGTTTGAGATCAAGGGGACGGATTCTGAGAAAGACACTTAGGTTTTGGGGAGCATCTTCATTGGAGGTTTTGTGGAGCATCTTCATCGGAGGGTTTGGGGAGGGAAGGAGGGATTTGAGAGGGCACTGGCTCTGATTCGAGAATTTCTTCGAGAGACAGTGGTTTGATGGCAGAGAGCTAGGAGGTGGTGGCGGGGAGATTTGGAGCGTTGGATGAAGGGGTATCCCTCGCTTTATGGCGGGGATTTCTCCTCACCGTGATTGTTTAAATTGTTTAAATTTTTCTCCTCTATCTTCTTTTCAATCTCAGCATATCTCCATAGTCATCATCTTGATAATCTCCACTTTCTGCATATTCTCCTAGATTTTCTTGTTCTAGGTCTTGTATTTATTCTCTCTCATACCTTCAGATCTGTTCTCTTGGGTGCCTAATCCATAGCTTGATATTGCAAGTGTGAAGTTTCTTTAGAAAGGTCAAATGATGGTCACCTCATGGTTTGGGAGGTGACCCTTCTTCACCACTGACCATTTACAATATCAGGCAAATGGCCCACCAGATGTATGATTGGAATTCTCCACCTACTAAACCACCTCCATCAAATTGAGAGTTTTGACCATGAGAACAATGAGTACAAGAGTTTTGAGAGGAAGGCATTTGATATGGCTGGAAAGAAATGACTGAGAGTTACTCCTATATCATTACCATTTTTATAGGCTAGGTTCAGGGGTAAAAAGTCTTTTTGGGCGAGTAATTTGCCGTCAATATGCACCAGACACAATTTATACAACCTATGCCATTAATACTAACGAAATCTATTTATTTTGCATGTTAATTAGAACTACAGGTAGGTTTTATATAAAATACCAAAGTCCAGGGGGGTGGTCTGCATTTTGAGCAAAGTACAGGTAGTTATTCTGCGGTTATCCCTATTAAATGATAAGACCCCATGGCAAACACTAAAATTAAATACAACCGCATGCATAGAAGTTGCATATAAGCTATATGGTTCATATGGTGCTTGCTACCAGGCATAAAGGGTGCAATATGACTATCAGGAGGTCACCTATCCCAGCACTTGCCTCGGTGCATGACGTTTTAATTGTCTTGGGAACGACTTCTTAGGAGCGGCAGCTCTCACCTTGCTTTATAGGGTTTGAACCCTAGGTATATGGTTATAAACAGGTCGGTTCCAGTCCGGGTCCATGGTGGACCCAAAACCGGAACCTTTAAGGAGAAGGTGGACCTAGATCTAGACCTGGAACCGTTTTGAAACCGGTTTCTTGGCTCCGGAACCGAAACGAGAACCATACGTGGGACGGGTTTGGATTAGGGTTTGGGTCTAGGTAAAGAATGATATTAAAAAAATATGGCTTTCAGGTGAGATTTTCGAAAATTGAGGCAATATGTCGGGTCTCGGGTCCACGGGTCCGAACCAAGGTGGAACTGGACTCGGACCCATTTACTTATGGCCTAAAATAAGGACCCAAATCCGGTTTTTAAAGGGTCAGAACCTCCAGGTAATCGGAGAATCGGGGACCCATTTACATCCATACCTAGGTATGCTGCCTCTTTTTATGCATGCCGGGGCTCCTTTCTCACTTGTGTGGGCTTTATTCCCGTATGTGTGGGCTCTTTTCCCATGTGAATGGACTGTCTTTCTGTGTGTGTGCGGGCTCTCTATTGTGTCCTAGTCCTCTGGTTGGGGTAACAAAAAACAATTGTCCAATTAGGGCCATCAATGGACATGGGTCGAATCTGATTTGCCTAAACCTTGATCTAATAGCACTTGATTCCGACTAATGGGCCTAATTTGGTTGTGAACTCAAGTTTAATATTAGAAACCATTATTAAACCAAACCCAAATCCTATATATAAATAGGCACGACACTCCTCTAAAGTCTAAACCCAAACCACATTCCATATATATCCAATCTTTCGTTTCTTGCTTAGAAAGAAAGAAAGAAGAAAGGAGGAGGAAGTAGAAGAAGAAGAGATGAGCCAGCAACGAAATCTCATAGAGCTTGCAGAGCATTATGGCCCCCTCGTAGTCGCCGTTGTAGCCACAAATTTTTCATCCTCGTTCGCGTCCAATTATCTTTACACAATGAAGAAAGGCGAGAGACTGATCATGTACCATCGCTTCCTAGGAGTAATTTTAAGAGATTCGTCGGTGAAGGGCTGCACCCTCGCTTACCCATGTTGCATAAGTCGGTAATTTTCAATGTCCTCTATCGACCCCACTCCTTTTCCATTGTCTACAACACCAAAGACTCGGGGAGTCTCAAACTTAGCTACCGCATCCTCTACCGCCCGAATGCCTCTAAACTCGTCCGAATCTTCAAAACCCTAGGCGATGCATACGAGGACAAGTTCCTTCCCTTGATCACTAACGAGGGAAGTGAGATCCTTAAGAAGATTCTCCAGGATATCGATATCCAACAACTCCCCATGGAGCGGTCCAGGTCCAACATATCTGATAATCTCTTGAACTCACTCAAGAGCCGCACAAGCGAGTTCGACATCATCATCGAACACATTCAAATCACCAATATCTCCTACAGTTTTCAGTGTGAGAGATGCATCCATGAGAGTAGCAACGATGATGATGACAACAACAAGGATCAGAATCCCATCAAACATTGTGGATTGTTTTTATTCTCCTTAATTGTGTCACATCTCGGTCCCAAATCACCCTGACCTAGGGTAATCCCCGAGGTGAGACACACGTACTCCCGTGACACTGTACCTATCTCGAGCCAAATACAACACACGAATGAGAGAAAAACAACTTTTCACACATGAGTTAAGCTCACTAAAACTAGTTAATAACATTTAAATTATAGCGGAAGCTGTAATTCATATACAAAAGGGTATCATTTCCCATTCAGTCCAATTAACCATTCAAGTTTAATACAAAAGAATTATATAGGTATATACATAATTACAAAAGAAAGTGTATAAAAGAACCATATACAGCACTACCAAAAATATAATCAAAATAATAACTACACTCTAAGTGTGACCCATGCAAAAAGGGGCTAGCCACACACTATCTACAACATTTCCAAAATGTACATCCACGCGCTCCGAGGGAAGAAGAAACTATGTTGGCCTTAGCTCTGGCCACTCCTCTAATCCTGGAGGAACCTCTTGGGTAACCTCCTCTCCCTTCTAGGCCTCTTTGAGGCTGGGGGCTACAACTGCAACTGTAATACCAAGAGTAGTATCTCAATACGATGATCTGACAAGCATAGTCATTAATAAGGAAATACATAATGTTACAAATTGAATTAAAAAATGATTAAATTAATAGATGTCAATGATAAGTATCAACTAAGCAAATTGTGCGAAAATCGGATAAATCATGCTTGTAAATTAAGGTAAAAATGAAAACATACTAGTTGGCTACTACATTGAGCTCATCCTCTTAAAAGAGAGCAAATCTAGTTGGGATGTCACCAGCGGCCCGGCCAAAAGCTAGCTGGCTACCCGGGTCTGCAGTTCGGCTCTCCAAATGACTTATTGCAGTAGTCTTGAATAATTAAACTAAGTTCAACCCCGTCGGGTATCACAGGGTCAAAGGAAAGTAGTGCTGACTCGATCGAATCAAGTAACAATCGAATAATAATTGGATTTGAGTAAGTTTACAATCACTTGTTAATAAACGAATACAATAGTAATCACATATACTTGAATACTTACTCAGTCCGCATTACCAACGAATACTGAATCGGATAGACAACATTTAAGTCACGAATTGAATTTAGACAACTAACCACAATGAATACCAATAATGCAACCAATTTGCTAATCAGGATTTGATATTAATAACGAAATTGGACTTCAATATGAAATGCAATAATTTAAAGGAATCAAAGCATTTTTACTAACCAATATTAGACTATCACTTTAGTCTCTCACCGTCCAATAGAAGGTAAATTTGGAGTGTCAATGTACTAGTACCTTGTTGGGTATCACTATTTATGAGAAATACGTTAAATTTCCAAACTAACCCTCATGGCATAGTGCTAGAACGATGAATGTCCAATGGATCATATAACATAGTTAACGGTTCCATTCTAAGGTCACAAAGTTTATCTAAAGGATCCTAACTCCCTATGGAAACAAAGGTGTGCACCATAATTATCTATTAGGGATGATTAGGGTGGGTTATGGTAGATTAAAGGTGATAATTTGCTTGAGCCCAGTCTTACAATTTTAGGTTCGCTCAAGCGGACCCCATCCAAAGGGTTGGTTGCTTGCGCGATTCTCTTGGTTCGCTTGAGCGGTGGTTTCAGAAGGGTGGTCGCTCGAGCAGACCCCATCCAGAGAGTTGGACGCTTTAGCGGTCCTTTCGATCGCTCGAACGAGTATTCAGTAGAAAGGATTGCTCAAGCGAACGCTCCAGAATTCCTGAATTTCAGAACTCATGTGTTCCTTCCCTCTTTCCTTTTTCCCTCTTCTTCTAACACCCGTCTTGCAATAATGGAGCCTCCTTGCTCCCACATACATAGTATACAACCCCTCCATCCAAACCATCAATTAAAATGATAAACAATCCAACCCATTCATTCATTAAAGGATAAGATCATTAAGGAAATGAAAGTTCTTAAATCAATAGATAAGTAGACAATATGTAAATCCAAATTTGCTTATACTTGCCTCAAATAAAGCTTTCCATGATGGGTTGATGAAGCCTAATCTAGACTTTACTTAATTACAGGGGCTTATCTGTAATTTGTTGGCTTAATCTGAATCATCTGTTATACGGTCAGATCTGACGGGTGTGGTTGTCTAGAGGTTTAGGGTTTCATATATTTATACTGGGTGGTGAGGGCATTGTAATTAAGGGTGGAATTGAGAGAGAACAAGAGAGACAGTAAGTGCTTGTACTCTTGTGGGAATCTTCAATAATAGTGAACGGTGTGAATCTCCCGTGGAAGTAAGCAATCTTGCCGAACCACATAAATCTGTCTCGTGGATTAATTGTGTGATTGGTGAATTGATTGTCTCGTAGATCATGCGTATATTTCCGATCCTAACATTCCAACTCTCTCTTACACACTTGGCTCAAAAGAACCCAAAGTCCCCCAAATAAACCAAACCCTAATAACAAAAACACATAGAAAAAATACATGAATGTGCATACAAGATTAACCATGAATCCTTTGACTATTTTTCATCCCAAACTAAACAAAAAAGGGGGTTTGATGCATACCTTTTAGCAAGAATTTCAAATTTGAAAGAAATAGGAGAAGGTGGGGATGTTTTCCTGCCGACAAGGAAGATGAAGAAGGTGAAGATGAGCCCAACTCTAGCTTCCAAGGCACATGCAATCAATCCTATAGTGATTGGAAGGAGAGAAGAGGAAAAGTGAAGGAGAAGAAGAATAGAGAGAAGAGGAAATGCAAAGGGAATGAAAAAATAGGGGTGAGTTGTATATAAAGGGATAAGAATGCCCTTTTTATAAGAAAGCGCGCCCCCCCCCCCCCCCCCCCCCCCCCCCCCCGCACTTCCTAGTATGAAATGGTTCACTTAATCACTGGTTGGCCAAATGAATTAGGGTCTAATACGAAAATCGACGTGCTTATCGAAATACATGCAATAACGCTAAGATGACGTGCAAATGATGCAAAATGTGAAAATCAATAATTACGAAAAAGCCTTTGACTCTACCCTACTGAGTCAAATCGGTTCCAACTCACTTATCCAAGGCTCAAGACTCAACTAACTCAGTCTATAGAGGTTAATTAACACTAATAACTATAATTAACAGCTAAGCACCATTAATTAAGCTAATACACATTTAATTAGCACTAATCAAGGTTAAATTGGGTCGGGGTGTAACAAATTGTGGATAAGATATCGATTGATCGGTGAACGAGCAACAAAAATGAAATACTGATAGGTGATTGACTATGCAGCTTTTAATGCTATATTTTCTTTTTTAATTAACCGTACATTGGATGTCAATCGTGATCATATATGCACTAGAAAAACACGGCCGTGCTTAGCATGGGCAATATAATCATAATATAAAAATTTATAAAAAAAATTTATGATCAATTTCTTTAAGATTAAATGAAAAAGGGTTTTGTCTGAGAGAGAGGGAAAAAAAAAGTCCATAAGAATTCAATACTTAATATCATATAATTAAAATAAAAAAAAAAACACAAGCCCATGAAAATTGAAGATTAATGATCAAGAAAATTAAAAACCAAATTGAAAAAAACAAACAATATAAACTATGAATAACATCCAATGAAATTTGAAAGACACATAGAAATAAAACATAGAAATGAAAATCCATAATCAACTCAATAACATAAGCAATTTAAAAGAATCAAACACTCATGAGAAAAAAAAAAATAAAAAATAGAGTACAGAAGGGCAAAGACAAAAAGAACCACAAATTCATGAAAAACCATCATAAAAAAAAAAAAAAAAAAGAAAAAAAACTAAAAGCCCATCACAAGTGAGAAATTATAATAAAATAAATAAAAATGAAATGAAATAAATTTTATTAAAAAGGCTATAAAAATATATATAAATAAAGATTCATAGACAATACAAAGATAAAAGAAATTTAAAAGAGCCAAACCAACTTATGATAATCTAATACTCAAAAACGAAAATTTGAAGCCACAAAAGAAATGAGAAAAATCCATAAAAAGATTTCACAAAGAGAACTTAAAGAACCCAATGGAAGTAAAATAAATAATTAACTCATAATGATAAGCATTAAAAAAAATTTAAAAATAGAACAGAAAAATGAGAATTCAAAGAAAATCCCCCGATAAAAAGTGATTAAAAAAAATAAAACAAAGAGAACCCAATACCCAAAAGTTGAAATAAAAAAGGGGAAAAAAAAAAACTCACAATCTATTACAAATACAAACCATAAAAATATTGCAAATCTATAGAAATTTTAAAATGATGATTCTTTTGTATAAATCATATTAAAATGACATAACTAAAATTGCTCAAATAAAATATGATGAACTCAAAAATAAATGAATTAAAAAAGGTTTACATCTCAAATTGAAATGTTTAATAATTGCACTAATTGTCTCAAGATGCTCCCATTTTAAAATGAGTTGAACATTAATGTAAACTAAGCATGCAAATGAGATATGAGACGGTACTAAAAATAGACACAAAGAAAAAAAAATTATTGAAGTTTCTCTAAAAAAATAGAATGAACTTAAAAGTAAATGAATGGAAAAAATGAAAGTTCTCTTATTGACATAGAGAAATAGAATTATATTGGAGAGAGTAGAAAATGATGATAATAAGAATGAGATGAAGAGTGGAAAAATGAGATTTGCTTATTGTTGGGTCTCTTGACACCACTTGTTGTAAGCATATATATGAAAGCACGAATCACCACGATCAAATGATCAATCAAACAACATAGGATAGAGAAAATTAGGCGCAGATATTTACGTGGTTCGACAAACTCGCCTACGTCCACCAGAAATAATACGTTCCACCCTTAAGCCCCAGGTGATTTGGAAGACTTCGACACCCATGGGAGAGAGCTCTAACTCTCTTAGAGAGTCTAGGATTACAAATTTAATCAATATATAATCTCTATTTTATTGGCCAGCTCTAACTCTAACTCTCTTAGAGAGTCTAGAATTACATATTACATCAATATATAATCTCTATTTTATTGGCCCCCAACGAAGCCCTGGTACAATTACCAAAATACCCACCTAATCATAGTCAAACCCAATGAACCAATCTGATAAACCTAGAATACAAGACACATAAACCCAACGCTTATTCTTGGGGTTTGAGAGGCCACAAAATCATGCCAAATCACCACTTAATCTTCATGATGAAACATTTAGATTTGTGATAAGCGTCAGAATTAGTGATGATATTTTCAAAAAGAATCCTGATATTATTGTCATATTATCAGAAAACATTAATTCCTAACAAATACATGATTTTAAAAAGTCAGCAAAACTAAAAGTATTGTAAGAAAAATGTCCGTAAAAATTCAAGATGTTTTGTTTATTTTCTATTTTGAACCATTGACAAATTGATTTATTGATATAGTTTCCATGACATCTTTCCATTAAGCATTACTGATGATTATGGTCATGACCATTTAGAAGTCCACTATAGACAACTGGACATTTTTCCTTTAGCAATGAGCACTTTTTACGGAGCTTACCCATGTGGACGACAATCAAAAGGACGGGTGAATAGCACAGTTTTGGAGATGATATATTAGTGTTATATATATCATTTAAATTTATTTTGATTTACTTTGATAAAATCAAAGCAGTGTAACGTTTGTGTCGCTGTCAAATGAGAACTATTGGCCCTTACCCTACTCTCAAGGGCTAGGTTGGGCCAGGGCTAAGGAGAAAAAACTAATATTTTTAATATTTAATTCATTCATATACCACTCTCGACTGAGAAAATATATAGTTTCTTTTTCTATGTGTGAAACTACTTTCTTAAGACAAATCTTTACTACACATTAAAATTACATACTAACGTTTTAGAAATTTAATATAATAAATTTATTTTTCTGATCATATATAAACCAACAAAATATGCCCGCGTTTAACACGGATAAGGTCAAGTACATGTTGGTCTACCTCTCTTTGTGCAAACCAAAAGAGGATCTTAGCAAAGTCAAAAGAGGGTGTTTTTGAAAGGTTGGCCTATTCTCATTGTCAAAGTTGAAATGGTAGATTGGCCTATTCTCATTGTCAAAGTCGATAGGTTGATTGAAAAGTTGTGCATTGATGGGGAATGAAATATTTTCCAATAGGGGCGATTGACCAATCCATGGAGTCATGGATGGTCAATAGAACCCACGTAGGCCTACCTGAAGTCTGCCATATCAATTCTCACCTTTTGCAATGCCATTGAGAGAGTTCTTTGGGATGATGTTTTTCTGATACTCTTTTTGCATATTTGATATGTTCTTGAAAATAAAAAAGATATAGCAAGAATATCACAATAATATCAGAAGAACATGAAAAAGAATAAATAAAATTCGAAACATAATCAGGAAACTTTTTAACAATATTTTATATCAATTCTTTTAGTTATTATTTGTTTACTTAAAGTGGAATTCGTTTTTCCAGCATCTCTTTTTGAGTTTTCCTATTTATGGCCTACCTTTAATCTATCTAATTGGTTCTCACACATTGATCCTCATTGGATAATTAGCATGAATCTAAATTTCAGATTGCTCAAATGTTACTAAGAGTTGAACTCTATCACAACAAATTTGCACAGCTCATAACCATTAAGGAGTTACAACTAATAATGGCTAGGGTCATTTAATTAACACGATATATCATATTTTTCCATCTCCAACAAAACGTTTTCATGTTTCGCACCTCCTTTGATTGTCATACAATCACATGAGCTCCTTTAACAGGATTTTTCCTATCTTTAAAAGTACTTGAGTACTTTATAACATTTCTTTTAATTATACATGGAAAATTCTGAAATAAGAAGTATTTGTGATCACGTATTTTTACTTGCAAATGGAACCCTCTTATAATCAATCCAACCCCTTAAACTCATTACTCACTAAAAAATGGGTATGCGCCCAAATTTCACCCTCATCAAACTGTTTCTTACCAATGATTAAAATAAAAAAAGGATAATACCTTCTAAAATCATTAAATTTAAGGGTCATAGATCAAAGGGTTATGATGATTTAATAGATCAATTGATTTTTTGTATACACTTTGGTCTCAATTACATGTTTCAATCCACCACCTCCCCTTAATTGGCATGGCCCAAGTTCGCGATAGATGTGCTGGTGGAAAATATAGAGAGGATGCCCTGAGGCTGGTGATATTGGGCCCATGGTAATTTTGCAAATCTCATCGTCTTGCTAGAGTTTTTTTTTTTTTTTTATATATATATATTTCTATGGATCTCAGTATCCAAATATATAGTGAACGCTTTTTCCATCAAAGCCGAGCGAACGCCTCTACGCATTAAACGCAATATGCATGCATGGTCAGGGCATTTAATTGAGATTACACTAAAAAGCCATTGAAGCTTATGGGCAAACCGTGTGGTGGCATATTAAGCCCCCACATTCCGACAGCTGGGACCAAAAGGGGGTGGTCATACTCTTGAGAGGTGGCCCATTCATTATTATACATATACGTAACTATGTTATAAGCTATGTACCACAACTCGTGAGAGAGAGAGAGAGAGAGAGAGAGAGAGAGAGAGAGAGAGAGTCAATATTTCAACATGAAAACCCCATATAATTAAATTCAATTATCAAATTACAAGACTACAATAAACGATTTAGAATCAGGACACACATCCACTTCCATTTGCATGTATGGATTATGAAGTGCTTATTGTTTTAACCGACACTACTTGCATGTATGAAACACTTATTCTTTTAACAAACTTTTCACATTTTCAGGTGTGAGTGTTATTGGTCTTGGGTCCTTGCACCAATCTCTCATCTAACCCTGAATCTTGTCTTGGCTGTAAGCCTCCTCAGAAGCAGAGGCCTGTGCTTTGGGGGGTGTTGGACAGTGCCCACCATTTCCTGGTGCAGATGTGCCATTCGAACTACAGGGAGAATTGCCGTGCTGCAGAGACTGAAACATGAGGATTTCTTTCTTCAATCCCGACTCTCCACCTAAAGGCCTAGCCATAGAGAGATAAGGACGAGTCGAGATCAAGACGATGAACAGAATGGATATTAAAGGCAAAAGGTTTCTTCTGAAAGAACCCATATCTCAGTGATGAGAGAGAGAGAGAGAGAGAGCGGATCTTCCTGTAGAGTACTAAAGGAGATGGAAGTATGAGGTGTGAAGGAAAGATCGAGTTTGTTGTTGTATATATAGCGGTTGTGTAACTTGTGCTAGGTGCTGGTGGAGTTTAGGAAGCTGCTGTTTTGTTTCAGGAGACTGTTTGACTATGCCTTCTCCCGTTGTAGGGTTTAAGCTAAAAGGAGTCAGGTCCTGAGTCTGACTGTAAACATCCGGACTAGGTAACTTCCATGGTTTTTCCTAGTTTTTGAATATTGAATATTTGGTTTGAATTGAATCTAATAAGGTCTATAGCTAATAAAAAGAAAAAGGGCCTCTGATGCATGGAAAGAAGGTCGAGTTCGGGTTTGGATTGTTAGTGGTTTGGTTAGAGATAAAATTGGATTGTTTGTTTATTAGAGGTTTTATGAAAGTTTTATCGATGAATAATCTTGTTATTACCATACATGGACTATAAAAACGCAAAATAATTATAATATTAAAATTTATAAAAAAAAATTTTATGATCAGTTTCTTTAAAATAAATGCAAAATGTTTTAGTCTAAAAGAGAGAAAAGAAAAGTAAGAACATAAGAATTCAATACCTAATACCATATAATTTAAAAAAAAAATACAAGCCCATGAAAATTGAAGATTAATTATCAAGAAAACTAAAAAATAAAATCAAAACAAACTAAAAATCCAATGAAATTTGAAAGACACATAGAAATAAAACATAGAAATAAGAATCCATAATCAACTCAATAACATAAGCAATTTAAAAGAATCAAACACTCATGAGAAAAAAAAACTAAAAAATGGAGCACAAAAGGGCAAAGACAAAAGAACCTACAAATTCATAAAAAACCATCATAAAAAAAACTAAAAACCCTTTATAAGTGAGAAATTATAATAAAAGAAATTTAAAATAAAATAAAATAAATTTTATTAAAAAGGTTATAAAAATATATATAAATAAAGATCAATAGACAATACAATGATAAAAAAAATTTAGAAGAACCAAACCAACTTATGATAATCAAATACTCAAAAATGGAAATTTGAAGTCACAAAAAAATAAGAAAAATCTATAAAAAGATTTCACAAAGAGAACTTAAAGAACCCAATGGAAGTAAAATAAATAATTAACTCATAATGATAAGCATTAAAAAAATAAAAAAAATACAACAGAAAAATGAGAATTCACAGAAAATCCCATGATAAAAAGTGATTTAAAAGAGAAAAAAACCAAGGAGAACCCAATACCTAAAAGTTGAAACAAAAAAGGGAAAAAAAGAAACTCACAATCTATGAAAACCATAGAAATGCAAACCATAAAAATATTGGAAATCTATAGAAATTTTAAAATGATGATTCTTTTGTATAAATCATATTAAAATGACATAATTAAAATTCCTAAAAGAAAATATGATGAACTCAAAAGTAAATAAATTAAAAAAGATTTACCTCTTAAACTGAAATGTTTAATCATTGGACCAATTGTCTCAAGATGCTCACATTTTAAAATGGATATATTGAACATTGATCTAAACTAAGCATGCAAATAAAACTTGAGATGGTAATAAATATGGAAAACAAAGAAACAAAAGAATTATTGAAGTTGCTTTAATAAAATACAATGAACTTAAAAGTAAATGAATATAAAAAATGAAAGTTCTCTTGTTGGCATAGAGAAATAGAATTATATTGGAGAAAGTAGAAAGTGATTATAATAAGAATGAGCTTAATTCTTTATTTAGATTGACCAATATTATTGAAAATTCTTTTTACCATTTGTTTTGCATTTTGAACAAAAAGTGTACAATAAAAATCAATAGATAAAAAAGAAACCAGGCAACCCAGAACTGAGAGTGGATTAAATAAAAAGGACCAATGATTAAAGAAATTAGACAACCCAGAAATCAACACTTCACATTCTAAAAAGAAAAAAAGAAAAAAAATCATATAATCATAACAAACAAAAATACTTAAAATTCCTTCGATTAGTGACACTTAGACACGGGGACCCACTAACACTCAAATGCTATTGCCTTGATAGAAATAGGATGATATTTAGAGTTTCTTAATAGACAAAAGACATGGTGGAGAGTCTAAATCACAAAAAAAAAAAAAAAAAAAAAAAAAAAAAAAAAAAATCCTTTTTTGGAAAACTCAAGTACTATTTTTTATTTTTTTTTATAAGAGAATCAATTTGACCTTGGAAATAACCCAGAATGAGGTAAAAATTTGACGTATCCCATCAATAGTAAAGATGTATGTCTTAATGATTGTAATTTTTAATAGATGGATTCTATTGTAGTGTTCCACTTTACATCACGATTTATAAAAGTTAAAGCCACACACATAAAAAAGAAAAAAAACCAAACTCCACCCTTTCTCCCTCGGCAAGCATACATGGTAGCAAATCGTTTACTTGGATGATGTCCGAGTGGATTCTTCTTTTATTTTAATATGGTGTATAAAATATTACAAAGAGAAATTGAACTTATTTTAATATTTAAGCACTAATAGGCTGCGATATGGGCAATTTTATCAATATGAACACCCACAATTTTAGATATCCTTTTTGGTATAAATTTAAGTTCTTAATTATCATTGAGTTCTAATTATTGAGTTTCTTTATAACATTTTTTTTGCTAAAAACCCCAAAAATACTATTCTCTTGAGCGGATTTTCTTCAACCGGTGCTTATTTAGGAATTGTATTCTCTGTGAAGCTGATAAAGGCCAATGGCAACAGGCATGTGGGTGATCTCTTTCCGCATTTGTGGATCATTGTCTCAGGAGTGCAGGCTCTAGATCTTTCTGTGTGTGCAGACTCTCTCATGGGTACATTCCGGCTTCCTTGCTGGGGAAAAAAAAAAAACCTTCCCAATAGGGTCCTTAAAATGAATCAATCCTGTTAAAGCTTCACAATAGTGTCGAAATTATCAAGGGCCCCAACGTACAAACTAATTTATTCTGTTCATGATCTCACTCTGAACCATGGTTGGAATATGCTTCAGAGTCCAAGCCCCTGACCAATGAGCATTGAATGTGGGTATTCTTAATTTGAAAGACTTAAATTACCTTGGACATCTGCATTAAATCTTTTCTAAGCCTTTTTGTCATGTATCAAGAACGAAAAGAAAAAAAAAAAAAAAAGTCGTTTTGTCCAGGTCATTTTCTACCGCGTACCATCCTGGTTTGTGACAGTCGTAGTTACCTTCTCGGGGCCGTTCAGTTCTCAAAGTCAATATTCCAAAATCCTCAGTCATTTCTTTCTCTGTCGTAAGACTTTGAGGAAACATTCTATTTCTGACCCTCTTACTCCCCTAAATAATCTAAGAGGAAACTCGATCCCAGTCTTACGCACTATATAATATCCTTTACCAAATGAGATATAGGAGCCATAGGGACATCTGATGTTTTTATTTGTATAAGCCTTTTGGGTACCTCTTTGGAACAAATTATGAAGAAATAACTAAATGAATCTCAATCTATAAAATGATCCCAAGCAACTTGTTTGCACCATATCATGTGTGTAAAGTCTATGATGAGCCCCCCATGGAAAACGATAAAAGTAAATACAAACGCACGCATGAAAGTTATATGTGGTTCATATGGTGCTTGCTACAAGGCATAAGGGTGCAATATGACTATCAGGAGGTCACCTATCTAGAGGTTCCTACACCTCATTGAGCTACCATTTATCCCAAAACTACACCTTGTGGAAAACAGTATGACAACGGTTATATGGTGAGGGCTCGGGCTCGAGTACAATTATGACCGCTCGCTCGACTCCTGCTGCACAACTTGCAAAACGTATATCCCGTAATTTGGACACCCAACCTACGAGGCTTTGATACCACTTGTAGGATCTTATACTCCATTGAGCTATCGTTTATTCCGAAGCCAATTGGTGATGAGAAATGACACAACAATGGTTTTATGGTAAGGAAGTCCGAACAAAATTATAATCGCTTAGGAGCGAGGGTGGACGTCGACCTCAATAATCCCGCCCTCAACGGCACACCTGCCCCGACTCATGTTGCGTAACTCACAAAACTCGTGAATCGAACAATTATAATCGCTTTAGAGCGAGGGTGTGCCGTTGTGGGAGGGATTGTTGTGGTCAACGTTCACCATCGCTCCTAAGCAGTCATAATCGTGGTCAAGCCCTCGCCCTGCCCATAAAACTATTGTTGTGTCATTTCCCATCACCAATTAGTTTTGAAATAAGAGATAGCTCAAATTAGTTTTGTGTCTAATTGGGAGGTTATGTCATCAAACCTTCTTAAATATGTAGAAACTTATTCTAGTTTGAAAATTTGATTGGTGTATTCAGAAGTTTCAGATTTACATAAGCAGATATCAAAAATGAAAAATATATGAAAAGTTGTTCTACTTCCATTTTGCAAAGAAGTAGTTGTTAATGCAATTACAAAACTAAAACACTCCAATTTCCTGTTTGCCACATCATGCTCTTTTAAACATGTTCAACTCATATGCTCTCTTTTAAATTTCAGGTATTGTTTCCAAAATACACGGATGTTGTTCACCTCGATCGAAGGTCATGCACATGCAGCAAATTGGATCTTCTTGGCATTCCTTGTTCACTTGACATTTGCTCCAGTGATTGTTATTGAGCAACTTATATTGATGTTATCGAGCAACTTACCAGGAGGGAAACATATTTTGATTTATATTTTGGATGTATTCTAGATAACTAGAGGAGAACATAATTTGTATATTTTGATGTATCTTCAATAACTAGAGAATAACTTATTTTGCCTCATGGTCATGGAATATTTTGCTTTAATGCATAGGAGCTCCCTTTACAGCAGATTCTTTTTCAAGGCCTTAAAGTTTCTGATTAGTGCTTGGAGGTTTGAAAACTCGGGACGTGTGGTTTAAGGGTCTCAAATCAAATCAATAATATGACATCCAACCAACACAATCAACAATTACGATTTTAAAGCCTTTTTCATTCATTTTTGTTGTCCAGCAATGAGACTGACCCTGACTATAAATTGAGATACATAAACAATGAAAAAAGATCACAAATTTCACTTAGATTAGTGATTTTTGATTTTTTTTTTTAAAACGATATCGTTAAGATCCTTTAGATTTTTCAACGAGATTGGCCCTGAGTATATATTAAGATACATAAGCAATGAAAAAGGCTAACGAATTTCACCCAAATTAGTGTTTTATAAATTTTTTGATAACGATATCGTTACAGTTCTTTAGACTTTTTTGTTTCTTTCTTTCCTCTCCAGCAACGACATTGGCCCTGACTACATATTGAGATACATAAACAATGAAAAAGACTACTGGAAGTTACCAAGAAAATTGAATTGCAAATATTCCAACAACGAAATCGTTACTGTCCTTTAGAGTTTTCAGTCTCAAATTTGTTATCCAGCAAGTTGATGGCCTCGATTTTAAAATGTGATATTTAAACAATGGGAAAGACTCATGGATGCTGCTCAGATTCATATGTCAGTATAGTCATGTAAAGCAAGAAAACAACAGGAAGGTTCGAACCTTTGGGTATCTGGAAACTGGCTCAGGAAGTGCAAGTCTGCAAGGTTCGAACCCTCCTCTTAAGGGTTCGAACCTTTGTGCTTTCTGGAATTTGGCCCAGAGATTCCACTCATCGAAGGTTCGAACCCTCCTCTTGATGGTTCGAACCTTTGGGCTGTCTGGAATTTGGCTCAGAAAGTGCAGGTCTACAAGGTTCGAACCCTCCTCTTGAAGGTTCGAACCTTTATGCTGTCTGGAATTTGGCCTAGAGATTCCACTCATCGAAGGTTCGAACCCTCCTCTTGATGGTTCGAACCTTTGGGCTGTCTGGAATTTGGCTCAGGAAGTGCAGGTCTGCAGGGTTCAAACCCTCCTCTTGAAGGTTCGAACCTTTCTGCTGTCTGGAATTTGGCCTAGAGATTCCACTCATTGAAGGTTCGAACCCTCCTCTTGATGGTTCGAACCTTTGGGCTTTCTGGAATTTGGTTAAGGAAGTGCAGGTCTGCAAGGTTCGAACCCTCCTCTTGAGGGTTCGAACCTTTGTGCTGTCTGGAATTTGGCCTAGAGATTCCACTTCTTGAAGGTTCGAACCCTCCTCTTGAGGGTTCGAACCTTTGGGCTGTCTGAAACTTGGCCCAGGAAGTGCAGGTATGGAAGGTTCGAACCCTCCTCTTGAGGGTTCGAACCTTTGGGTATTCTGGAAACTGGCTCAGGAAGTGCAAATTTGCAAGGTTCGAACCCTCCTCTTGAGGGTTCGAACCTTTGTACTATCTAGAATTTGGCCCTGAGATTCCACTCCTCGAAGGTTCGAACCCTTCTCTTGAGGGTTCGAACCTTTGGGCTATGGAATTTGGCCCAGAAAGTTTTGGGCAGAACTGAAAGGCGGTTTTGCGACTAAGTCATTCACGGAAGGTGGGATGTTGTTCCTTGATGTAGAGTCAATCTGTAGGGCCCTAAAATATTGGATGCCATCGTGGCTTAAACTATAAACAGTGTCCAATTTTAGGCAGCAAGTTATAAGTCCTTAATTCAAGCTCGAAAATGAATGCATTTATAAGGTCTGGAGATATTTCTGTTTTTCCAGGGGAGAGTAACCGTGGAAGAGTTCAGATCTAAACTAGAGCTTGCTTCACAATTTTCAAGCATCTGTGAAGATGGTGATTCTTCTACAGAGGACTTAAGTAAATTGTATGCTTTGGGCTGTCTGTATGCTTCATTTGCTGAAATATATGAGAGAACCATTTGACTTTTTAAGTAAACTGGTTAGCACACATAGGCATAGCCAATTTAATTTATGATTTACACGTACAAGCATCACTTAAGTATTCACATGCATTATTGGAAGCTCTCTTGACCGTTGGGGAGGGCATCTTAAGCGAGCTTTTTACCATACAGAAGTTAGTATGTCATTATTCTTCTCATACATTTTACGTCAAATAGTTATTTCTTTTCTCTTATTTATATGTCCTGTATTGTTCACATTTCTTACTTGCTTGCAGGTTGGAGAAATTACTTATATGCTTGCAAATATGTTTGCTTTACTTTATTCCAAAGGATTTGGTACTCCAGAACTAAATTTAGGATTATTGACTGAATGTATCCAAAATTGTTGCGGAATCTCGCCAGTTGGATACAGTTCTACTTACAATTGGATGGATTCGTATGCATATTAGATGGATTCAAGCAAATAGTTGTCTCCGGAGTTCTAATTACATCAATTCTCAGAAAAGTGCATACCACTGACATTATTGTAAAGTGATTGTTATAGTCAAGCAACGAGATTGAACCTAAATGTAGAATGAGATACACAAACAAGAAGCATAGGGATAACAATCATTCTCAAAATTGAGGATACATCCAAAATATAAATTAAAATATGTTCTCCCCTGGTAAGTATTTTCAACATTTCAAATCTAAACAACGATGTGGACAAGTTGAAGTTATATCTCATCCAAAAAATGAGAAAAATGATGATTCATCCTCTTGGAGGTGGATCTCTACATTTCAAATCAATTGACCTAATTTTTTGCCCAGTAGTGTGAATGAGACCTTCCAATTCAAACACCACCCATTGATTTCCATGCCAATTTGATGGGAGTCCATCTAAGAATGGTTTATTCGGAGGAATTGGATTCCATCACCCCACATTTTAGTGATTGTACATCTTAGTTTCCATAAATGAACCTATCCATCGAATTCGAGAGAGCATGCAAAACTCACTCCAAATCAGCACCCACTGTAACACCTGGGATTCAGAGAACTATTACACTACCTGGACTCAAAATTGATGATTACAACATCGAAAAAGAGAACCCAATCAGAAAAAAAAAAATTAATTTATTGAGCTGATTACAACACCAAGAATGATAACACAATCAAGAAAAAAAATTCCATTGCATCCCCAATTATTGCTAGAAAGCCACACTACTGTTTTAAGCCACAACACAACATGAATTGCTTACAGTTTGTTACACAATTTTCATCCAGCTAGTCATAGCTTTACTGGAAAAAAGACCTCCAAATCTGAGATATGATTTCCATCGTGGTTCCTCATCTGAGCAAGATACAGGTGGATGGTATTGCCATAAATTCGTGACTCCATATTTTTGCTAGTAAACCTTAATGCACATTGGCTTGACCATGTGAATAAGTTGGCAAAAACCTTGAACTGTAATCAATTTCTTCCATTGACAATAGGCAGGCAATCGTCAAGTTTAACCTGCATTTTTGAGGCCATGACTAACTACATAGAAACCATATTGCTTCAATGGTTGATATAATTGTGAATGCTTTAGTCATCATCCTCATCCTCTTGATTAGTTGGATGGTTGAACTTTTTAGCGTGATACATCTCAGCAACCTGAAAATGATTTAAAAGAACATTAGAGTTTGTTATACAGAACGATGATAAAAATTGTGCAGGCTGAATGAATGACCAGCAAATAGTAGATTTTGCTAAACCTGTGCGAACACCTGTGATTAGCATTTATATGAATCCAAGTAAGATATTGATACATTGAACATGTTAGAAAAAATGCAATTGACTTCAGAATTTGAAACTTTAACATGTAAAATAGTTGCACAAACATTTCAGTTGTCCTAATAGCAATGTAGAGAGTTACAAAAGAGATCTTGTAATTAAGGATGTAAAAGGAAATCTGATTCTAAAAAAATCCAACCTTATTACCAAAAGTGTCAATTCACAAAGCTGAATTGTAAAATCTCACTAATCAATTAGGAAATTTCATGTGTTAGGATCTCTACCATTCAATGGTATAGAGACCAACTTATCCAAACCATATCAAAGTGGTCCATTAGGTCCATGACATTCTTGAACACTTACGAAGAGCTCTACACTGGTTAGTTTCTAAAGCTACCATTCCACTAAAACAGACCTTCCAGAAACTTATTAAAATCAGTCAATAAATCAGCCAATAAGTACAAATCAGTCAATAAATGGTTGCAACCATTTAGATTCTCACATTAAAATTAGATTTACTGCAACTTTGATTCCATTAATCAGCTTCCCCTATAGACAATGTCATATCCACCCTGTCCAATCACATTTCCAATTTGGTTTCAACTCCTGCAGAAAATTATTCGCAGTTCAATGGAGTCCTCTTTAGCATAAATCATAGACAACATAAAGGATTTCCAATAATCTCATAGCTTCATTGCACAGTGAAGTTTGTCGTAAAAGAACATTAATGATATTCTGAGAGTTCTTGTTGTCAATCCTATCTAATTTATGTTGCGAGTACTTGCCATAATTTGGTAATGCACCCTTCTTCTTACCACTGCAGAGGTTGAATTCTTGACTAGTGTAACAAGTAGTTATCATCTCTATTTCACATGTAGTTTTATAAAAAAAATTGCACAGTAAATTGCCCATCACCATCATATGTGAAAAGTAAAAGGTAGTTAGCCTTCAAGGAGTGATCTTCTACAAATTTATTCCAGCCATCCTATAGATATGTATCTTTACCCTTTTATTTAATTGAACATACCAAATGCGGCCATCAGGACCCTTTTGTTGGGCTTCTTGGGATGAATCAATTACATTGTGCTTCATGAAGGCTGGTGGTAATCGCTGCAATACATAGAAATAACAAAGCTGAATCATAGAACCAAGTACAAGATAGAAAGGGTAGCAAAGGGCAGTGAGCTTAATCTCTGAAGAACAATGATAAATTAGAACTAGAAAACTGGAATCAGTGTGAACAGAGCATCACCAAGTGCTATTAATTTTCATCATATGACATATTATCCCTTCCTTTCGCTATCAGCAAAATAAAATGCTAAAAGTAAAATTACCCAAAGGGAGTTTGAAAATAAAAATAGAAAATAAAGTTTCTTGAGGACATTGCCACATTCACTTAAAAAGAAAGTTTGGAAAACTTTCAATTCTTTAACCAGACTTGTAAAATTTTTATTTATTTATTTTTTTTTATGTTAGTGGCTACACACATCTAATAGAAGTTTTAAACTTGCATCAATAAAAAATAATAGGTGACAAACAAATCAACAAATAGCCTCTGGGAAAATTTTCCAAATTATAAATTAAACGAGAACAAACACTTCTGTCCTTTTTCCAAAAACAAACCTCCTTGTGTCCCTACACATTACTTCCATAATATAAGAACCTTAAGATGATGCTAATTTATGCAATTTTTTCTCTTGAGAAGTCCATCTCAGGATACTGCAAAAACAAAATTGGTATATCAGATATTCTGCAGCATATAGGTTCACGAGACAAACAAAACATAAAAACATACACAAAAAATTGGATTTCTTAAAAAACGACTCCATATCCAATCCAAGCACCAAAACGCCAATAATTAGGGAAGTTACCTCAGCCATGAACTTTTTAAGCATCTCTTGCTTTTGTATCTCATCACTGGTTGGAAGACCCATGGACTTTTGCCACTAGTCATACTGCAAGCCCATCATGGGTGTTCAATTACACATAACACATGCAGCACATAAAGTTAAACCCGACTAATTATCATGACACGGCACAAATACGGTAGAATGCTGATAATAAATCTAGGCAAGCCTATCTACAATCCATAATAAATCGAAGTTTCCCCAAAATCTATCAAAGTATCAGCCAAAATCATACACGAATCTTGATGGGTTTTTCCGTTCAATGATTATAGAAATCAATTCGAGCAAGAATAAGTAAAAACCAACGTAATTGAGGACGGGAATCCATTGAAAAGAAAGGGGCTAATGAAGAAGAAATTCTACCTTTCTCTTTAAAATGTGAGGTGGTTTGAAAATTTCAGTCATTCCAACTGTACCCACATCTTCTGGGTAAGAAAGCTTCACTTCAAAACCCAAAGACATGGCCTTTTCTTCTGCAAAATCCTCCAACGACTTCTCTTCTCTTCTTCCAAGAGGGAGAGGGAGCGAGCAGAGAACACATGCAGAGGGAGAGGGAGAGAGCAGGGAGAAAGAGAGAAAAAAAGAGGGAGAGGAAAAATGGGGAAGAAAGAAGAATCGTTTGGCCCTGATATTGATTTAGAGGTGGGTTTTGTGACGACGTCGTTCGGCAACTTCAGGGGTAAAGTGGTCCAAAACTCGTGTACGAACACCAAATATGGTATTTTGGTGTATTTCTAACTAAATCAGGCTAATACATATTTAGCAACACTTTTTTGGTAAAATTCCCTTAAAAATATAGGACCAAGTACGTAGTGGGTTTCCAAGACCCAATGACCCCATAAGGTAGGAAAGATCAGGGTTGGAAAATTTTAGTCGGGACGACTGGCAAAAAAAAATTGATTCGGATAGAGTTAATGTGCTGACTTTGAGAGAGTCATTTTTAAAATAATTTTGAAAAAAAAATAAAAAATTGATCGAATAATTATACAATATAAATATACATTTGTTTATATGTCAATTCAGATTAATAAATTTATATATGCAAGAAAAATACTATGATTAGAAAAGTAAGAGAAGAAGATATTACATATTACATAATATTTTAATTCAAATATCATATGTAAAAGATCAAATATAAGTTTCACATTACATTCCGGTCATTATCTTAATTAATATTGCTGACTCCAAATCTCGTGTATACTTTAAGATCAACATTAATGGTTTAAAATCAGATTTACCTATCAAATGGTTCAAATACAAATAACTTACTAAAATGATGAGACTACGGAGAATCTCCCATATATTTGATTGGTCCTTTGTCAAAGCATGGCTCAGGAAAGTCAAGAGTGAACTCGGAGAGTTTTTCAATCTTTGAAAAGAGTTTCTGGATTAGGTGCACAAGGAGATTGGACAGAATATAGGTTTGCAAACTGAAAAAAGGTGGTTATCTTCCAGGACAATCTGACCCATCTATAGAGACATGGACAATAAATCCAATCCATATAATAGGGATGATCATGGGCTGGGCCAGCCCAGGCCTGATCCAAGCCCAGCATGATTTGCCAAATGGAGTTCCGCCACTAGCTCCTATGTAGTTCAATTGTGGGGCCTACTTTGATGCAAGTTTGCCAAATGAAGGACGGCAAATTTGAAGGTCTACTCATGGCCAAGTGGGATAAAAAAAAATAAAAATAAAAATAAAAATAAAAAAAAGACCCCATATGGCGATCTTAGCCCTTCATTTAATGACGTTAAAATTTAATGGCATTTAAGGTTCAATCCAACGGTGAGTGAAGGTTTAGTGAGTGTAAAATTGGGCACAATGTCATATCATAGGATGAAAAGGCAATCAAAGGGGACACACTGATGAAAGTCGGGCCCAAATGGGTCCCACAGTTCTGGTCTACACTCAATTGCTCGTCTTAGAACATTTCCCAATAAATAATAGGAAGTGTTATAAAACTTTGGCATTTTCTAATTCTCAGCCTTAGGTAACTCATTGACAACAGGCTCATAAGGATTAATGGTCCAATTTAAGGATGTCATCGGTTGCTTAATTGGTCATGAGGCACCTCACTTCCATGGAAACAAACAACTAAGGATCAAACCCGGGCTATATCACTAATGGTGAGTGGCCTGAGTGAGTGATTGTGTGTTGTAAGTGTGTGAGTACTTACCTTTTAAAAAAATATAAAGTAGATATATGACATTCTATTAATAAATATGTGAATAAATCATTAACAAGTTTAGATTATTCTTCTCCCCCTTTTTGGGTAGAAGTTTTCCTTTTTTATTTTACTTTTCTTTTTTCCCCAAATTCGAATCTGCATGCACTGAATGTAAATAAACAATGCTCTACAATATATAAGTACATATACTCAATCCCCCAAAATGATGAGACCAATGTGACTCAAGCTCTCTAGTTTTTCAAGGGGGCAATATGCATCCGAGTAATTAGACTCTTCAAACATGAGTTCGGATCCCATCGCAAATATTACATGGGACCCAAGTTACACATGTCTTGATTTCCATCGTTGGGCTCATACAAAGATAATCTAGACCGTTCAAGCTGAATTCAGAGACAACCGTGCAGATGATTTTTACACATGCACCACTGGATAGAGAGAGAGAGAGAGTCCTTATTGGTAGACTAGGGCCCACCAAGCAAATGTATCATTTTGTTTCTAAATCATCAGATTACGATACAGCGGTTGCTTACTCCATATCCACCATAAAATTGAAAGTATACTGAACTGAATCTGTCCTGTTGAAATGAAGGAAAGAGAAAAGCATTTTCATCACAATTAATTTCTATGGGTAATTTCAAAAAAGTATAAGACTGTTGGCTGGTTTTCAAAAAGTATATGAAGAGTTGAATATGTCAAAAGAATATAAAAACTTTTCATATTTCCTTCTATCAAGTCCTTTAAAAAAAAAAAAAAACCTTCTGAAAAAACAACAAATATACCCTTATGACGTATTTTCTTTTTCTTTTAGTCTTTCTCTCTACTCCCACAAAATACACACACCTTGCTTGTTCTCTCCAAAATCCATTACCCCTGTACCAAGGGCGGACCCAAGAAATTCAAACGGTGCAGGGGGGGCGCTTTCTGTAAAAGAAATATTGGAGAAAGGAGGAAAGGTGTCAAAACACAATTTGATTTTCAGAATCTGTACTGGGCTCTTAATAATTTTAACTTTTTTCAAGTATGGGTGGGGGCAATTCAGCCCTTGGGTCCGCCCCTGCCCTGTTTATATGTTGAAATAAAAATCTCCAAGTCTCCAAGGAACCCAGTGATTGAACGGTTTGAAACTAAGCTATCAGCATGGAAGAGTTGAAAATTTTCATTTGTCGTGAGAATTGTATTAATAAAAGTCAGCCCTTCCAAATTCAAGTCTTTTTCCTGATTTCAATTTAGAAATCAGCACCGATTCACTTTGACCCGGCCAATGTCCATTCCGAAATCCATTTTTGTAACCGTTCCCTCCACTCCTCGCTCCATGTCACCAAGACTCCGGTCCTCTTGCATTTTTGCAATGACAAATGAAAAAAATTCTTTCGTTGCACAAATGATCAACTTGCTCTCGAGTCAGTGGCGGACCCAGGATTTTTACTTGGGTGGGGCTAAACTTTTACATGACTTTGCTAACTTTTTTTAACATTAACAATGCAAAAAAATGCATTGCATTTAAATAGACAAAAAACATTTTTCATGCTTAGATCTCCTGCCCAATTGAAGTGCCTTCTCACTCCCTCTTCCAAATTCAAGTGATCATCAATTCATTATCATCAAAACAACCTAAGATAATATTTCATTTAATCCTAGGTGTTTAGATACCTTGCAACGATGATTTGGGTGAGCACCCATGTACCCAATTTGGGTTTTCGAAAGGGTTTAATTTGGATTTAAGGAATTCGATTTCCTACACTTACCTAGCTGTAAAAACCATTCCCTATGATCATGGGCCCGTGGCAAAGAAAAAAAATCACTACATAAATGCAACACAAGTTATCCAAACATATGAGTCATAAGGCCTGATTTATGTATGAATTGAAGTTTAAAGTGTGTCCAATGGTGATTTGGTCAGCTTGGGACTTATAGATATGCTTGGATTTGGTGATTTAGGGCTTAAAGTTTGAATTAGGATTTAGAGATAGAGTTCGAAATTAGGATTTGAAAATTAAGGGTTCAAATTTAGGTATAGAGTAATTATGATTATACTACATTTGAAGAGAGATGAAGATTGCTTTATTTAGGGTTATTTGGTGAGAGAGAGACTAACTACGAGAGAACCGACAATGAAAACTCGATCGGTGCGAAGATCTTAGACTCTTCGTAGAAGCAATCCATGCAAAGAGGATATGGTACTCTTGGTGGGAAGAAGATATTCAAAGATAAGATAAGTGTTTTCACCAAGATTTTGTGATGTGAGGCGATCACAATATTTAGACGTGGGGCAACTATTTACTAAACATATATGAGAAAGGTTCAAACTCATTCACATATCATGCAATATCAAATTTGACCTGGGGCCACCGCCCCAGGTCATGAAAGGTTAGGTCCGCCCATGTCTCGAGTGATACTATCAGGCTATAGAGTGAGGCCTACCTATTCAAAATGTGGGGAATCAAAATTAATACCTCTCTTGTACGTGATATTACAAGTTTTACTTTAATATGTTTTGGCCTACCACAAGGTTGAACATGTATGATATATTGAATAAAATCGTACAAAAAGTTGATGCTTTTCATCCACAATGAGGCTTACCGGCCTCTTAAAATCTGAACCACTCATGATAAATGCATTTTATTTTATAAGGGACATGACAAAGCTCCACCCAGTAATATTTTTGAAGTAAGTTGAATGACAGAACCATTTCAGCTCTCTCTTCTTCCCTATCTTTTTCTTCCCTCAGTTGTAACTTCTCTTCAACATCTATCTCCAGTGATGTTTTCAAGATATACTCTGTTAAAGTTCTTCTCGCCACGTGTAGGTGAATAAATCAAAGTCCAGAGAGCTTGATGCATTGAATGTGGCATTACGTTCAGTCCTCAATTTGTCCAGTGACCAACATGTTTTTGTAGCGGTTGTATTAATCCTTTCGGCACGTCCAGTTTTCAATTCAACATTCCAAATACCTCAATCATATCTCTATTGTAAGCCTTTGAACTTTGAAGGCAAAGAGGTATTATTAGGAACTCTTTAAGAGCTTAACTGGTCGCTAAGCCGCTAAGCCGCTAAAACTCAATTGAAAATGCGAATATGGAGAGAGAGAGAGAGAGAGAGAGAGAGAGAGAGAGAGAGCCGCTAAAACTCAATTGAAAATGCGAATATGGAGAGAGCGAGAGAGAGAGAGAGCATGGTTGAAAAACCCCATAAAAATTCAATTATCAAATTTTGTCACTACAAGAATTCAATTATCAAATTTGTCACTACAAGAAACGAATTAGAATAACAGGACACGTCCACTTCCATTTGCATGTATGAAGTGCTTATTGTTTTAAACGACACGACTTGCAAGTATGAAATACTTATTCTTTTAACAAACTTTTCACATTTTCACGTGTAAGTGTTATTTGTCTTGGGCACTTGCACCAAGCTCTCATCTAACGGCCAAGAGGATCAAGACCCCGAATCAATCCTGTCTTGGATGAAAGCCTCCTCAGAAGCAGAGCCCTGAGCTGTGGTAGGAACATGGGCTGCAAAGTTCATTTCCTGGGAACACATTTCCCACCCGGTCCATATGTGCCACCTGAACGACAGGGAGGAGGCTTATGGACTTTCACCAGAGACCGAAACATGTGGGTTTCTTTCTTCAATCCGCACCCTCCTCCTAAAGGCCTAGCCACAGAGAGAGAAGGACAAGTCGAAGTCAAGATGATAAAAAGAATGGATATTACAAGCAATGGGTTTCTTCTGGAAGAATCCATCACAGATCTCAGTATATGCGAGAGAGAGTGAGGATTTTCTTTTGGTGAGTTGTATAGGAGTTTTGATGATGAAAGTTTTCTAGTGTGGAGGATGATAGGTGGGGTTCATTGTATATATAGAGGTTGTGTTGGGTGTTGGTGAGTTTAGGATTATGCCATACTACAGTTTTGTTTCACGAGATGTTTTGACCATTCCCTCGGCCCATTTGAGGGTTTAAAGGAAATTGAGTCGGGACGTAAGTTGGACGGCTAACACGTTTACTAAGGGACTTGCCTTTGCCTTTCCTTGTTTTGAATATCGAACTTTTGCCAGTGGACCGGTGTGACACTCGAATAAATAAAGGCAGACCAAACCCAACATGTACTTATGTGTTTATATTACGTACTTAAACAAATATATGTACGTTTATGTTACAAATGTATAAATATGGCTGTGGCTATACGATCTCGGTCGATCGTAGGCTATAAATTCTGGTCATTTCACATAGGTATTGTTTGGTTGCACCTATTTCCAAATGTAAATGGAGGTTCATGAGTCACGATTGCGCATCCCATGTTTAGGAGCACCAATTGCGTATCTATGGAGGTTCATGAGTAACGACTGCGCATCCCATGTTTAGAGGCACCAATTACGTATCTATGTTTAAATGAGAATGCGAAAGTAGTGTGAAAACCGATAGGAAAATGTGACCAGAATTTTAACATCTCCCATGGTATGAAAAAATTACACGGGTCACTGTTCAAGGGCGGTGCCATGTTGCACATTTTCTAACTAACGTAATCAAAATTCAAGTTTTGAGTCATCATGGATCTTGAAAATCTTGAGAAAAGAAGTTTCACTGTTAGACGTTTTCAATGAAAATGGTCCTTTTTAACATAGTTTTGAGAGAATCAGCTTTTTTTTTTTTTTTTTTTTCCAAGTTTCTACTATTGTGAGCCCCTATTTTATCATCCAAACCGTTAAAATGCTCAAAAGGCTATTGACCGCCTATTACTATTATTGGGTTTCCTCATATCCATGTTTCGGGGCCCGTGTTTGAAACATACTCTGACCGGACGTGAAATTCTTACGTGGTATGAACCTTATTGACCTTGTGCAAGGGGTGTACATGGATCAGACTTGTGTGGATTAGGCCAAATCCGTCACCAATCCATTACTCACAGATTAATAGATTTGGAATCCGTCACCAATCTTTGACTGTTAAAAACCAATCTGATCCAATCAGTGGAGGACCGGATCGGATCGGATTAATCCGTTCAATTCGTTGAATCGAATGTTAAAGAAAATTTGAAGAGCATGCTCTCAAGGATATGGCGAAATTTGGTCTAGGGTTTCATTTGTTATACTTATATATAAAATGAATTACATTTTGACCCCTGCAGTTTTTTTTTCTTTTATATTTTGACCTCTTAGCTTATAATTAGACCCATTCAGCTTTTTTATTTATATTTAATATCAACAGATTGGATCGGATTGAATCTGCAGATTGAGGGTGAAATCCGTCACCGATCCGTTACTAACGGATTACAAGATTTTTAATCCGTCACTGATCCGTTTAACTTAATAGTGGTCAGATTGGATAGGACTCTTTGCAATCATAGATGGCACTCTACCGATCCCTTGCTTTCTCACTTGCCAAAACACTCCTCGGACCACTGTCCTTTGCTCCTCTCCCATAACCAGCGGCCTTTCTCTGTTAATGTGCCTTTCATATTTGAAGCAATTTGGCTCCAACATCCGAATTTTCTCAGTCTAGTAGATGACAATTGGAACTCAGGTATGGAAGGTAACTCTCAATTTGTGTTAGCTCAAAATCTGAAATCAATGAAACAGATCCTCAAGGTTTGTAATAAAAATGTCTTTGGGGATATCAAGCTCAAAATATTCCTTGAAGCTGAATCCTTAATCCAAGATATATACTCAAGAGCTTCTTGACTCTGGTCCAACGGATATCCTCCGCCAAGAGCTAGCAGAGGCTAAAGTTTCTCTCCACAACTGGCTCCAAATCAAGGAAACACATTGGCACCAAAAATCAAGAGTTAGATGGCTTAATGAAGGAGACAAGAACACAACTTTCTTTCATGCTTATGCAAAATCCAAAGGTGCTGTTGACCGCATTGATAGGATTCTTTTTATGGGACCTAGGCGGATGATCCAAATCAAATTCAGCTCTTGGCAATAGAGCCATTCTCCATAGCTGACCAATTAAACTTGTATTTTGTTTAGAAAAGGACTGCCCAAAGGGTTCGCTCGAACGATCGAGCGACCTCTGTTATTTTTAGAATTTTGAGAACTTCTCCTTGCAACAAATTTCTTCAAAGACAGGCAGTCCTTTTCTAAACAAAATACAAGTTTAAAGAATCCCGGTTTTGTCCAATACCCAATGAATTAGCCAACCAAAAAAACCTTACATACCTCCTCCCCCGATCCTGCAGAAAACCTTTTTCACCATTGGTAGCAGCAAAGTCTCCTCAAAACAAACCTTTAGCTGACCAAAGACCGAATGCAGAAGAAATTAAAAAGGGTTGTTTTTTCTCTGACAAAGGATAGCTCCCCAAGCCCGGATGGCTTCTCAGGGTCCTTTTTTGCATCTACTTGGAATATTACAGGATACTCTGTAGTCAGAGTCGTGCAACACTTCTTCTCCTCAGGAAAGCTATACAAAGACACAAAATACCCATTTTCTTACCTTGATTCCCAAAACTCAATCTCCCAGTTCATTCACTGGTTTTAGGCCAATTAGTAACCTCAATTTTTCCTATAAAATCATTGCAAAAATTTTGACAGTCAGACTATCCAAGATCCTCCCCTCTTATCTTTTCTAACCAGGCTGCTTTTGTCGAAGGAAGATCAATCCACCAATACATTGCCCTTGCCCATGATCAGCTTTTCCAAAAACTCCACACTAAACTTAGAGGTGTCTCTCTCTGTATACAGCTAGACATCTCAAAGGCTTTTGACAAGCTCAGCTGGCCTTTCCTCTTCAAATCCCTAACCTTCTTTGGTTTCTCAGATAAATGGATTAGTCTCATTAAAGAATGTGTTTGTTCAGCTAAGGGCTCGGTTCTAATTAATAGATCTCCATGTGGTTTCTTTCACTACAAATGTGGGATCAGGCAAGGGGATCCTCTATCCCCCTACCTCTTCATTTTGGCAAAAGAAATCCTCAGCCCCAATCTTCAATCATTGATGACCAATAGGCAAATCTTCCCTCTATTAAAAGTCCCAAACACTCCTTGTCACCTATTCTATGTAGATGATATCCTGTTATTCTTCAAAGGAAATGAAAGAAGTTTGCAAGCTCTGATGGAGGTCTTAGCAAAGTACCAAATTAGTTGTGGCCAATCCATAAACTTGGGAAAAAGTAAACTTTTTATTGGCAACTGCACCCAAAGGAGCAAGAGGCAGATCTTGGCAATTACCAACCTTCAAGAGCATCCGCATTCTTCAATTTATCTAGGCGCCCCTCTCATCATTGGCACTCCCAAAAGGCATCACTCTACATCATTTCAACCAATTGATTGACTATCAGGTTGGAAATCTGTCACGACCCGATCCCGAGATAAACAGTAATTCCGAGATATATCCGAGTCATGACGCATACTTACTCCCGTGAATTCCAATAACCATAAAATTCACAAGGGATATCAATTACATATTATGCGGAATATAAACAACTATACACTGCTTATGTTTAAACAAAAGTTCATTTACATCATTTACACTATTAATCACTTGCATATTTAAATACAATGCAAGGATCAAAAGCATGAAACGTTCCAAATTCATTAACTCAAGGTTTCATTTCATTTCGACTCTACTAATCCTCCTGGAGGAACCTGAGTGGTCTTCTCCGATGACGTTGAGGCCTTAGAAGAGTCGGCATGGGCAGCCTTGCCTGTAATGCCATCAATAACACTATGAATATGACAATTCAGCAATGTATAACAATTATATGATTTAATATGCTAACATATCATTTCATTTGTCTAAGCCAAGTTAGACTAATACAATTTACCATTTCATTCAAATCATTATGATATGAGTCTTTCATAATTGGCAATCCTACAATAGTATTTCAATTCATATCACATCTTCCTAAAAAGGAAGGAATCACATCCTCCATATGGAAGGAATCATATATTGTGGGATTTACCAGTGACCGAACTAGGGACAACTGATATCACCACGGAGCTCCGGAACACTCCCAAATAATCTGCTGCAGCAGTAACAGCTCCAAAGAGCTTATAGAAATCACTATGTAGTGCCAGACTCAATGAACAATTCAATTATACAACAAAAGAATTATTAACATATTATCTAAACCAAACAAATGAGTGAAACGTTTGTTATTAATGCACGTGTTACTATGAATGACATCACGTAATTGAATATGTGCATTTAAATAACCATAGCTAACACTTATGTAGGTTTAGATATCACACATTTAAACCTCTGTTTGAAAAGGAATTTTTCAACTGGCTCTGTAAAAGATTTGAGCTCGGAAAATGACGAGTTCGGTCATGAGCTCGGTAACATGAGCTCGGCAACATGAGCTCGGTCATGAGCTCGGTAACATGAGCTCGGTCATGAGCTCGGTTCAGTTTGAGCTCGGTTCGGCAAAGCGCAGAGTTCTAAGAAGACTCAAGCGCTGACGAAACGTTGAGCTCAATCAGCTCGGTCGGACACCTGAGTTCGGCCAGCTCGGTGACACGAGCTCGGTCAAGAGCTCGGTCAAAGACACATGAGCTCGTCCAGCTCGGTTCGGCAGATTAGCTCGTCCACTTGGCCAACTCAGTTCGGCAGATGAACTCGGCCACTTGGCCAACTCAGTTCGGTGACATGAGCTCGGTCATCAGCGAGACTTGCAGAAACAGAACAGGTTCAGTACCTGTAGTGAAAACCCACTCCCTAACTTCCATTCAAACCATTCACAACCTGCAAATAACATATGGAACCTCCTGTTCCCTCCTTTAATCATCATCTACAAACCATAAAACACTTCTATACCTCATATAATCCATTCTATTACCATTTAATGAGTCATAATCCAAAATAACAATTCCAACTTCTACACAACCAATTTGAGCTCACAACTACAAGAACTAATGAAACTTCTATAAATTAGCATCACAATCACAAATAAATGTTATACTTGCCTTTGGTTTGAGAAACACAAGAACTCCTTTGATAACTTTGAGTTTTGAAATCAAACCTCCTTCATTCAAACTTTCACTCCAATGAAAGCTCAAGGAAGATGATGAGGGAGATAAATCTTACAACTTTCTCTCACAATTCCTTGCAAACCTCAAGCTTCATCACACCTAAAGAAGAACGAAGAAGGGAGAAGAAGACTTCCTTGCTGCCGCTTAACCCAAAACCCACCGAATGAAAATGGGTTCTTACAGAACACTGTGGAACCTTATACAATGTGACGTTTTACACATACACCCATTAGTTTCCTATATTCTCAAATCAAGTCAAATGAAGACCTATGTACTTCACTTAAGGCCAAATGACTACGAGTATATTATGAAAGTTATTGTACTCATTAAGATACACACGATGGTATCTCCTTGTTGATGAAATACACTCAAATTCGTATTTACGAAAAAGCACTTAACTTCACTCATTTGAGTCTAAACTCAACTCTATTGCGTTAATCTCCTTCAACCTCTTTCCATTACACTTAATTCATTTGTTTGAAACTAATTTGACCCATCTTAGTCATTAATCACCATTAAATTGATTAATTATGTTTAATCCACATTAATCTCGATTAATTAAAGTTAATCTTCATTAACTCGGGTCGGAGTGTAACAAAATCAAAGCTTCTCTCTTTAGCTGGTCACAGAATCCTAGTCAGGCATGTGTTGAGTGGTCTATCTACGCATATAGCAATGGTGCTTCCTATCTCTAAGTCTGTGTCTATTCACATGGAGCGCCTAATGAAGAATTTCCTTTGGTCAGCAGAGCCATCCAAAACCAAAAGAAACCAAATTCGCTGGGAAGTAGTTTGCCTCCCTACTCAGGAAGGGGGGCTGGGAATCAGGCACATCTATGATCAGAATGAGGCCTCCTTCATAATTAAGCTTGGATGGATAGCAGCTTCTTCCAACTCTCTGTGGGCGAGTTGGATGTCTGGTAGATACTTCCCTCATTAAATCTTCAATTTGGAGCCCTCTTTACTCCCAAAATAGGTTC
Source organism: Camphora micrantha (assembly GCA_003546025.1). Lineage (NCBI taxonomy): Eukaryota > Viridiplantae > Streptophyta > Magnoliopsida > Laurales > Lauraceae > Camphora > Camphora micrantha. Next base: position 18,482,060 of record QPKB01000006.1, on the reverse strand, counting down.
TAGTATTTTGCGCAAAATGAGGCTCCATGCCCATTTTATTCAAGATGGCAGTAGGTGGATAGAGGGCAATGGAAAGCTAGTTGATCCCTGGTTTGATTGCTGGACTGAAGATGGTTGCTTGGCATCTGTTTTTTCATCCTTCTTCTTTACCCTCAATCATAATCTTTGCTTGCTAAGTCAAGGAGCAGACTGGGTTATTCCGTCAGAAATCTCTATGGAGGCAGCAGAAATCCTTAGGAAGGCAGTACTCGATATCTCCTTAGATCCTAAAGTAGAAGATCACCTTACTTGGAACTCCCATCCTTCCCAAGATCTCGCCTTCAAGGAGGCTTGGCAGCTCATCAGATCTAGGAGAGAGTCGGTCCTGTGGGCTCCTCTGGTTTGGAATTCTCTTCTTCAGCCTAGAGTATCCATTTTTCCTTGGAGGCTAATGCATAAGAAGACCCCGACTCAAGCTTGGGCCCAAATGACTGGCTTCAGTCTAGCACCAAGGTGTTGCCTTTGCAAAAATGATCTGGAAACGAAGCTACACCTTTTCTTCCAATGTCCGTTTGAAGTCTCAATTTGGACTTGGATTCTCCAAACAGCTGCAGTCAACTATGCTATCCCCCCAGTCTCCTTCCAAGATTTGGAATGATCTCTCCTTTCACTGCGATAAGCTAGCTCGCAAAGGTGCAGCGTCAATCTTATTCACAACTATTTTTGTCATATGGAAAACAAGGAAGGATCTAACTTATAAAAACTCTAGAGTCTTTGAGACGAAGGTCAAGGTCTACCTGAAAGAGTTTCTTTCCTTTTCTCTTAGATGGATGGACAAACCTTTTTCTGGTTGATCCTCTTCAGGTGATATACAATTTTTTGTTTACTCCTCCCTAATCTAAGGTTGGAAATTTGGGTTTTTCCCGTTTTAGTTTCCTTTTTTCTCTCCTTCTTGTATAGAGACCTTGTTGTCTCTCTTTTTTGGGGTGTTTGCCTCTGTTCCCTTCCATTTCTCTAATACGATTGCCTTTAGAAAAAAGAAAAAGAAGGAAAAAAAACCAATTAGGGTTGCCTTCGGCCCTTCGGTTCAGTTAAAAACCTGCAGATTGGATCGGATCAGATCT